>JAOUZG010013036.1:1297856-1330309 GCA_026289955.1 Argiope argentata
TATATATATATATATATATATATATATATATATATATATATATATATTAGTACTCGTAAGTAAGAGTAATTTTTATCTTAATTCTGTAAGCATCATTTGTAATACATACTAGCTCATTCCTTTATCAAATCCATTTCCATTTTTTTACTTTTTAGCATACAAAGTATAGAGAAAATAATCGTCAAATCAAAAGTTGAGTTTTTGACGAAACTCAACAATTTAGACATCTCCGAGTTCGAAAATCATATATATATTCTGTGCCGCCTCTTTATGACAAAGGTAACTAACTCTTTGAGCTAGTCGACTGAAATTTGGTATGCCGTTTTTTAAAAACCAAATTTTCAGATTTCTATCAAATTTTGAGCCAAATCCATTCAAAAAGTACATCTGTCCGGTTGTTCGAATATTACGATAATTACAAAACTAAGAGAGTTGGATGAGCAAAAGTCAGAAAACACATTTAACATATATGGCGTAGATACTTCTCAAATTTTGAGCCAAATCTAACTACGGATTGATCATATGTCGGATCGTTCTTTCAGAAATCAGTAGACGCGATAATTAAAAACTCGGTGATTTAAAAATATCATAAGAAATATTCTTTGAAATTTGCATTAAATATCGTATAAAATTCGCACAGGGGGAATCTGTCAGCGTATGTGTCCAAGTGGTGAGTGCTTCACAAAACCGGAATAGGGTTAGATGAATTGATTTGGATTGGTTATTACCGGATTTGCCTCATTTTATTACTAGAATAGGAGATAGGTAGAGGATTCATTGTCCACTACATTCATATGCACTTGAACGCAATATTCCAAAAAGGCAACAGGAGAAACTATAAATTTAGTAAGTTAGTAAGTCTGCATCGAATATTTCAATGTATCATGTCAGAGCTTAATTTTTTGAACGGCCAAGCACCACGCACTCATGCAAGTTCTTTACTTTTATTCATTTTAATTGTTCCATTGAATGAGTCACTTAAGCAACGATCCAAAAAACTTTGTCTCACATTTATTGTTTAAAAAAAATATCGCATTTCCTATTGATTTCATTTCATATAATCACGTGCTCAAAATGACATTTTTCTAAGTTATATTTGCTGTAGTAATTAACTTGTTTTTAAAATCAGATCTTTTGTAAATGCAATTTATTTTTCTTCTACGGATTTTTGTTGATGCCAAAAACATCATGTTCTGACATATCAAACGCGCATCATTGGTGACTTCTTGGCGAAAGAAAAATGGCGCCAGAAGGCCGAATACGGGAGCTGCTCCGATGCCAAATATTATATGCCAACAAAGTGTGGATTAGGATTGAAAAATTTAAAAAAGCATTTAAATTTTTTCCAATAGAGAGAACAAAATAGCGTGCAGCTTATAAGACAGAAATAATTTTGGTTTTGCCTTTTTTTTTTTTTTCTTTCTTCAAAACTTTATGGCATATCCTTTTTGAAAAATTATTATCTATTCTGCATTTGTTCAAGAAGATCTGTACTTGTTGAGATAAAACACAATGGAGATGAGATAAAGTTTTTAAAATCATTTTGACTTATCATAATACAGTTCATTCTCCTATTGGGCGTTGCTTTTCATTACTAACCAATGAAAGTATTTCTCTTTGATTAATAATGTAAGAATAATTTTTATTGGCTTTGTCTTAATCAAAGATAAGTGTTTATTAGATTATTGGAAGAAAAAATATTTTTAGGGGGATCCTAACTTTTTTCTGCTTAAAATTTTTTTACACAAATCAATTCATATTGCAAAAAATCAGAAAAGGTATTTAGATTGAAAATTATGCAGAAGGTGCACTTGAATTATGACAGAGAGAAAAATGTAGTCTGATTTGTATTTTCTAATTGTATACATATGGGGAAATCTGCATAACTTCCTTTTTCATTTAACAACTTTTATTGTTCTAACCAGCTTTGGCAACCAGCTCATCGGCGTTTTTGGGCTGTGAAAGGATTCATTTATTTTACATAATTGAAAGTCACGCATTCCTCAAATAAAAAAGTATTTAGGACTCGATGAAAGCAGAAGTGAAAATCCTGCTCCGAATTGGCAAAAGTACGCAATTTTTATCTTATTGTTTCTAGTTGAGTTTGAAACAATTAATTAAAATCCCCTTTATGTATAAAATACCTAGCACGCTGCACCCCCTAGCTTAGGCTCCCCAATCTCCAGACACTTCTAATGCAGTTCCTCTCGGGTGATTTCACGATCCAAGCTCGCTGGCCATCTGCTCAACCTCTCTAGTCGAGCGACAAATATATTCAGGCTCAATTTATTCCAAAATATGATAAAGCAATCAGGGAAATGAAAAATGTAAAGCAAAAATTACCTTCATTTAGGAAGTTTAATTTGAGCTCCTATCGAAGCAAAAACTAAAGCAGAATTATATTCTCTTATATGCTTCTAATAGTTTCTTCCATCGATTGAATCATTGATAAACGAGTGTTTCAATATTTTCGATGATTTCGACAAATGTTCCAAAACATCTTTTTTAAAAAATCATGACTACATTTTGTATATTTGCCTCTTGAATTTAGTTCTTTTTCTGCAACGTGCCCAGTAAAGAGTCCTGATATAGTCCCACAACTATGCTTCTGTTGTTCGGAAACTTCGTTCCATACACAAAAACATTTAACCCTGTCTCGTTCATTACGACTTTATTTTCTTATGAACGATTTTTGAACATTTTCCTTCGACCTGTCTTCTCTTTTTAGATGATTTCGTTTTAAGATGGATACGGCACGAATTAAACCAATCGTTAAAAACTTTGTCCGGTTTCTGACCTTTGACTTTAAAAAAATCAAACTGATGCAAGAATAATAATCTCTTGAAATCTCATCAAACCGCGAGTTGGTGTTGACAGGCGAGGTCGAAGTGTTATTGCCAAACGACGACTAACGAATGCGGCCTCATTTTGAGTCCAAAAAAGAGTTTTACAGTTATAGATTGGCAAAATCGCCAACTAATCCCCCCCTGTATGAAAAAACTCTAACAAACGCTGCCAATTTTTACTTCATATGAAAGCTCATGGCCCACATGCGTCATCAATCCACCACCTCACCCCATTTTTAAGAGAGACCTCAAAGCCTATTCCTGATAGGGGAAGAAACCATGGCAGAGTTATCCAATCCCGAGTAGTGTACTGATTTCTTCAATTTATCTTACTTGTGGATTTTTCCTTGATGATCGTCTACGGCGCACTCATGGGAAACTATCTCGCCCATTTCCGAGAGATATCGCCAAAAAGTTTCCCAGAGACTTCGACCGCAACAGTTGGAATTATCATCACTATGCAGGCACAATTAAATGGTCAAAATATCCGTGTTTATTCTACAAATTTAATTTCTTTTAAAAATGGACAGTAACTTTTAATATTGTGATAAAATGTAGTTCAACAAAGATGGTCTATACAATTAAATTAATACTATAATAGGGTAAGTAAAAAGCTAGTCAGAAAAAAAGGTAAATTGCAAAAATAGTTTTAAATTGTAGGTAAGATATTTTTAAAAATATCAATATTTTGATTTTTCATGACTTTTATTGAAAATTTATATCTGTACCCATTGGCCTTCAGATGACAGTCTTTTTTAAAAAATCATGATGCTATTGCATGTTATTGTATTTGAATGATTATAAATGGATTACATATATCCAGCATCTGCGATATAACAGTTTGTACTTGCGATATAACAGTTTGTATCTGCGATATAACAGTTTCTTCATACTTTTAATCTCTTAAGGCGACATAGGACTCGAAAAAATCTCCATAAAATAGTCGGGTTTTTTTTTGTTTGTTTATAAGATAATTTGAGTCTTACTGATTGTGCTGGTAAAATTTTAGAGCTGTAGCGCTATTTTTTATTAAATTATTGAAGAATTTTCAATACATGACACAAGAAGGAACGATGTTGCCATGCCCACTTTTCAGATTCAAACACCTGTAAAAGAAACTCATTTGGCAAAAAAAGAAAAGATAAAGACGTGTGCGGTGAGTGACTCCGACGGGTCTCTTCACAGTGTCATCGGGAGTAAATGCTCAAAATTTACAACTGCATCGATGAAGCAGAACAGCGGAATGGAAGAAATAGCACGAAAAATAGCAAGTAGAATAGAAAAAATGTACATTTAATCCATTTTGATATGCGTATTCATTTTTTGAAGGGGCTGTGATAAAGATGTATGAAGTGTTGATCTTTCGTTAGTCTTCACTATATAAACATAATATTTTGTTTCAATAAATTTTTGCATCTTTTAACCTTAAGGCATTGAGAAGAACTCGAATTGTGTTTTGTAAAAATTGCAGGCAAATCAGATTTATTTTAAAAGATGATTTAGGTTAATGAAAGCTTTAAATGGATTCTTCTCCCGGTTGGGGTTTTGCTCATGTGCTGCATTTCGAATGTCTGAGGTTTTCTTGGAAATGGAGGTGGGGGAGTGACAATTTTTTGAAAGTTCAGAAATATATATTTCATAAAACTTAATATGGAATTAAATAATTAAGGCCTGTAGTAATTTTTTTAAAAATGCCCAAAGTCAGAACTTTTGCATTTTTTAGATTTTTTTTTTCGTTTTTTGCAACAAAAAAATATAAAAAATTAAATACTGTAGAAAGGTAGAAATACTGTAGAAAATTAATACTGAAAGAAATCCATAATAATTTTTATGTAAATTATTAATAAATAACTGAAAAAAATTGGGAGATAAATCTCTGTTTTTTTAAAACCTTGAACTTTTTTTTAAAAAACTCAAAAAAATATTTAAAATTACTTCAACAATTTTAAGGTGAGAGTTATAGAGTCCCATTTTATATGAAATAAAATTAAAATATAATTTCCAACATTAAAATGAAAAGAATTTTTTTTTGAGGTAACGTGTCGCTATAACCGAAAAGAAAAAGGATTTATCCGATTTCTGACTACTTATCGAGATGCAAGGACTGCAAACTTTCTGTTCTTATGTTTGTTTACCAAGTACGATTCTCTTTGCGCCACCATCGCAATCGGTATTTATTTATTTTTTGCATACAGAAATATCATTTCTGTCGCCGCTCTTTAACAGGATAAGATAAGGCCCAGACACATCGGATGGTGTCACCAAATTCGGCAAATACAAAGAAAAAAAATTAGTCACGATTACTAAACTATTCGTCCCAGTGATATCACTAGCACAAACGCTTACGGTTTCAAATGTTGGTTAAACAAGAAGGGTGATGCAGGAATCTTGGCGCCAACAGTTTTAAGAGTGGTCATCAAGTTGAAACTGGTGATGTGACTGTATTTACATACTCAGCTAGGGACCGAAGGTGATAAAAAGGGGGCTATTTCTCTTTTCTAAAAGGCAATTGCTCTTTTCTAATCGTACTCGGCTCTCTGAAATTCCTACTTAAGTAAATAAAATATGTATGGATATAGCTATGTATGAAAAAAAAAAAAGCTCGAAAAGGACGAAGAATTTTCTTTCTGGATTCGTGGCGTTTACTTAGATAACTATCGACACAAGAAAGGATTTAAACATCCTTTCTTGGGAGAAACGACACATTCTTCAAAAGAAATTCTTTCTCAAATAAAGGTATGAATCACACAAGTGTGTCCCGCTCCATCTCTTCCCCTGTTCATCGATCGGCGTTATATTGTCCTTTATATCACTGCTTCGGTAAAAAGAGAAACAATCCGTGTATTTTATCCAGAAAGAAAGAATTAGAAAAAAGAAAATATTTCAATTTTTCCGTCCATTCCGGTAAAAACAAAATAAAATTTCACAAAAGAATCAGCGACATAATAATTTTATTTTCAAAAATTCGTAGAAACAATGGCATAGGCCTAAACATTTTTTTTTTCAGTCAGATGCGTTAAACATTTTTTTTTCAGACTTAATGGCGTTACTAAAATTTTGAATTTCTTTCGAAATACTCTGATTCACTCAAAACGAGTTCTGCGTATTGCTTTAACTTAAAGTGAAAAAAGAAGAAAAAAAAAGCATGGATCTAGGATTTCTTGGCTACTTTTAGCGGAAATTGGACACAGAATTAAGAATTTGACATCAACTCATCGCTTTTGTTTTAAGCATCGGCCAGACGCACTGACAGATAGATAATGGTAAAGGAAAAAAAAGCTATTTGTAGTGATCCACTTGAGATTTTCTCGCATAATCTTTGATAAACAGGATTTTTTTTTCTTTAAGATGTGTTTTTGCCCAACCGATTCAGCGAGTTTACAAGCATCTAAAAGAGAAGACCGACAAAGATTTCACGCTCTTGTTGGATTCAGCACAAAATTTAATGGAGTATAGATTATGGATAGTAAATCTGTGTGCTGTCTTTTATCCATCTCGCTCTCTTCGTTTGCAGTAATCGAATCAACTTATTCGAAAAGCCAGAAAGACAGACTTCCTCAGGTTTTGCTCAACATTTCCTTGAATAAAAATTTGAAAGATCGCATACCTAATTTCATCTGGTAGGTCAATATTTTTGAATTATCTTTGGTAGAGAGGCAGACTTTTTTTAATGTGTTCTTTCGAACTCGGGAAAGCCTAAAACGTGTAGATTCTTCAAAATATCGAATTTTCTTTCAACTATTACGATTCTTTCTCCATGCTTCCTATCTGAAAAAAAGAAAAAGAAAATCTAAATGTGAGATTTTCTATCTTTCGGTGGCGGAAAAAAAACTTGGTAATGGGATGGATGCCGAGTTTTTAAATGATGACAATACTTTTTCTCAGTACGAAAAAAGAGAGAAAGGGAGAAAAATCAAAAATCAATTCTTAATGACAAGAGCATTTACTTTTGTTCGTGGTTGATGTTTGCTATTTGGTTTTATTACTTTTTGTCCTTACCATTCCATTCATTGATCCTATAACCAAGATTAATTTTATGTCTTACATTATTCACAACCAAAATCATATATAAGGCAGAATAATTCATCTGTTTCGTCAATCGCTCAGGGCCCGCTTTCCTTCTCGTGCATAGCTTTCCCAAATGCATGAGGACCTGTTGAATTCTAATGTCAATATCGTGGAGGAGTGTCAAAGGCCGCCCTTGAGTGGTTAAAAAAAAGACGATAGCATCGCATTTCATATGGGTTGATTGAAAGGTGTGGGGCGCTATTTTTCCAAAATTAAGTGGTCTTTTGAGAAGGGAGTAGTATTTAAAAAAATGTTTTTATTAAGTTTTTTTATAGATTATTATACTAATTTGGAAATGAGGGGAAATCCGTCCGTAACCGAATAAAGTTCAATTTTCGTCATGCCGACCATTTCGGCGAATGCTAGAAATTTTAATATGAGATGTATTTGAATCAAGCTTAAAGAGTCGAGTGCTTTTATTTATTGATATCATGATATTCTTCAGGAAAAAGTACTTAGCTCTTGGATTATTTTGATTTCCAATTCCATCAAAAAGACACAATTAAACAGAGCTTCATATCCTGCAATTCATAGTAGGTAATTATAGTTTCACATTTTTAATCACATTTTTTTCTTTAACTCTACTTTCTGGATATATTTCACTTTTTTTTATCTTATAAGGAGGAAATTCAGTAGAAAGTTTTTTTGTGTGTGTGCGCTCACTAAGTTTAAAACACGCTTGGGATTTTTTTTTCTTACTGAATTCATAATGTTGTAACGTTCGATGATTATATTTTGAATCATTTCCTAATTATTAATATCTTTCCACCTTATTTTTGGAATTTTAATTTATAACTTTTTTGTGCTAAACTTAAGAAGGAATTTATGACACTTGGTCAGGTATATGACATTTGATGCAGAAATAGGGCTCATTGATTGATATTAGTCCTCATGAAATCTGGAAATACATTTAGGGAAATCAATAGCCTAATTTTCAAATTTATTTTGACTGACATAAAGTGATGCAAATATTAGTTTGTGAAATCTGGAAAAACTTTCAGTAATCAGTTCGTTGCTAGTTTGAAAAATAAATCATAGCATAAAAATTGCGTAAAACTATACCTTTAGAAATTTACGACCACGAAGCCTTGAAATATATAGTAACACGATTTCTATCCACCATGGACCGCATAATCGTAAATTCCAAGACTTAGGCTTAGTATCGAGGATATACCAGAATACATCATTGCACCAATTTAATTCGGAATAAATCACTTAACGATCAATAAAGGAAGCCAAACTTAGAAAAATTCTTTGTCCAAAAAGGGATAGTTTATACAAATAAAATCATATGCGTGTGATAAAAATGAAAAATTTAGTCACAGATAGAAACGAATCTGATTTTATAAAATTATGTTGAAACAAAATATTATATTATTCAAATTCGGTTTCAAACAAAATTACATTTTCAAGATGGGGAGTTGAGATACATGCAAATAATGTGTCCTTCTGCTCTTAATGGATAATTCCCTGTAGAAAATGCATGGAGTATCAAATATTATGTCAAGAATTTTAATTTTGAAGAAAAAGAAATGCAGCCAATTGGCTTGAATAGAGAAATTTACTAGAAAAAATAATACCAGATATTCACATCAGGTTTTTTTTTGTTGTTGTTACAACTGTATCATTCTTCTTTTTCGTCAATTGTTTTGCAGCTCTCGGTATCAATGGACACCACATGTAATGCTGTTCATTAGAAGTGGAAAGATTAAAATTGCTCTTTACATCAAAATGCTTGAAAGTTTTTGTGCTGTGCGTCAATAATTAAACAGAAACTGTCCGAAATAATATCACTTGTTCTCCTGAATTCATTTTTTTAATCATGTCAGAGCATTATGTTTTCCAAAATGTGTGGGCAATGAATTGAAATTTTATTACTTGCACAAGCATCTCAAAAAATCAGCTTTTAATAACATGTTACCATTGCATTTCTAAAAGCTCTGATTTTTTAAAAAAAAACAAGTCACTTACTAAAGCAGATAAAACCTAGAAAAATGTCATTTTGAGCAGGTGATTATATAAAATGAAATAAATAGGAAATATAATATTTTTTTAAACAATCAATGCGAAACAAAGTTTTTTTGGATCGTTTGCAATACCAAAATTACTAATTCAATGAAGCAATTAAAATAAATAAAAGTACAATTTAACTTTCACGAGCACGTGGTGCTTGGCCGTTCAAGAAATTATGCTTTGACATGATACATTGAAATATGCATAGCAGATTTCATTTTAAACTTGTCTCGTTACACATTCTCCAGCTTCAATATTTCCGTTTTTCTCTTTGGATGTCTGACCTAGCAACATGAAAATGTGGTTTTGAATTTTTATTTCCCTGTCAAAGTATCATTCGACTCGGTTAACAGTTTTAGAGTATTTTCCCCAACTTAAAGCATTCAGTTGTGTTATTAAATTTAGATGCAAAATTTTTTGTAACCACTTTATAAGAGATAATTTTAAGAGGACAGAAAAAAGTGGAAAGAATATATTCGAAAGTCGAAATTATGCAAGAGAAAATCGAGGCGAGGCTCATCTCAATTTCCACTCATTATACTGAATTGGAATTGCTGTTACTTTGTGGCGATGCAATATTTGAAAAGCGGGAAATGCTTCATCTTTTGTCCCTTCTTTAGCCTTAAAAATGTGTGTAAAAGGAGATTCACATTGAAAACGGACTTCAAAAGAACAAACGACATGGTATGGATTCTGTAACTATATATTTAGCCTAAGTAAATTTATTCTTAAAATACAATTTTGCAAGTTTTATGCGCTAATAGAGAAAATTCTTTTATTTACGAAATAGTCGCTCGAAAACGTTCGCCAATGCCGTTACTAAAATGACGCCATTCACGCCGGAAAAGGGAATTGGCTAAAAGCCTCTCCATTTTCACCTCAAATTTTATAAAAAACTGCCTATTAGTCGCACTGGGTGATAAGTCATTATTTTCTTGGCAGCCAACATCTAACTCCTTACAATTATTTACCTCTGGAGTTTTGTTAAAGACACATTCTTCGCTCCCGAACTTCTCCAGGACTTGCGATAAGTGAAGCGGGGCAATGCGATGGCAAGTTGGACTCATTAGCGACGACAACATTCTATCACGAGGGTGGCAGGAACGATGCCACCACTGCAGAGACATTTGTCGTGTCACACATAGAACAGCCCTAGAGACCCAGATATCTCTAATTTCTTGGTAAATTTGATTGCTAGTAATTAATTACAGCGTTCATAGAAATGCTTTGTTTTTATTCTATTCATCTGGAATTGCCCTGTATTTTCTGAGACAATGGGTTAGGACTCTATTTCTTCTTTCATTCAAGGAGCGTCCAACTTTAAAATAAAATTTTTAAAAAAATCCACTTCCATAATTTTTTTTTTTTTTTTGCTTGATCTCCAAACGAAACTGCTATGTTTCTTTAAAATAGCATTGTAAAATGTATTGTTCAATAAAATGAATATTTGGAAGGTTTAGAAAAATAAATATATATGTAATGACTTTTTTTTCTAAAAATCAATGCTCTAATTAGATTTTAAATATTCTTGAAATGTTCCAGGTGTATTAATTGTCAAAGAAATTACATGACACTAATCATGAAGATTTCCATAATCGTGAAAAGAAAACTGGATATGAACTTTGAGTTTCATGTTTTTTCTAGATAATTAAAACAGCGTTCTTGTTAAAATTGAATGTATGTGCTAAAAGCTTTTTAAAAAAATTAACTTTTAACTGAAGTTACAAAATTCCACTTAGTTTTGTTTCAAATAAATTTATACAGGATTACAAATTAGAAATAAGGGGGGGGGATAAAGTGACCTTGAACTATTTCGAAACTTAAAGTGAATAATTGAAATTTTTGTGCATTACTAATTTAGTGTTCACTCTCCCTTAAATGTTGAAGGGGCACCACTTTGCGCTATAACAAATGCACATCTTCCCAACTAAATACGTGCTTAGTTTCATTTCTTCAATCATTGACTGTCATTAATCATTCTGGATAACGTAACTGCTCCTAGCAATTGTCAAGCAGAGTATGCCTTTTCCAATAGAAACGAAAAGAAATCAAGCATAGCAAACAAACCAATTGTATAAAGCCATGTGCAAAAGTTTATGTCATTATTAATTATCTGTATTGCATTCAAGTCTTCCCCCCCCCCACTTAAAGAATGCTAAAAGTTAGAAATTAACTAAGCGGACTGCATTTTTTAAACATTCTGAACCCGCAATCTTTGCTCGTTTTACAATCATTATTTCTTCACCTGATGACGCATCTCGGTCAGTAATAAAGGGAAGTGTCGGGGGAGGGACACAGGTCGTTTGACACGGAGCAACCAAATTTAGCACGGCTATACTTAAATTGTAAAATTGTCTCTAAAAGCGTTTTTTTTTTTTTTTTTTTTTTGAAATAATTGGATTGAGAAATTTTGCATTCCCAGCGATAAGCTCCGTAAACATTATTACGCATAACTCATTTTCACACCATTTAACAAAAATTAAAAATCGTCTTTAATTAAATTTATTTAATTGCGTTCTATAATTGAATAAATATTTTTTGAATACTTTTCAACCGATTACATTGCTACAAGGAATTTCAAAACCCTTTTCTCCTTCTCGTCAAATGTTTGATAGCTCGCTTTTCTTCCATATTTTTCAGTTCTTTTATTATTCATTTGCACTAAATAAATAAAGAATTGTTGTTTTTTTAAATTTTTTATTCAGCTTGCATAAGGAAACTTAAATCGAAATTACAAAAGTCGCAAAAGAACCACATATAGTTCAAAATAGATTAATGACACCGTTAAGTTTTTTTTTTTAATATTCTAGTACTCTATTTTACAAGGAATATTTATGCACAGAACATTAGGAACAGAACATAAGGAATACTTATGCACATATTTAGAAACAGAACAGGAGTAGGACTATTTAATAACACGATTTTATTGTTTATTGAGGTTTGATGCTTAAAAAATTATTTCGTTGTAGGAAACATGACCATTGAGTTGTCCTTCAAAGTTTCGTTAAAAAATTAATGCAGCTAACATATCCGGCAAAGCAACTGAAGCCCGCTAGTTTTACAAGAAATTGGTTGTCGTATTTTTTGGTAATGACTAAACTTTATTCATAAGAATGAAGCTCGCCGAAATTCATTTCACATCTTTTACGTTCTTCGCTCATTGCATATTTTTTCCCTTGTAATTTCTTGAAAATTCGAACTAAAGCGCAAAATCAACACACGTGTCGTCATAGTTCTCATTTACACTTGAACTCCTAATCTTTATTTTTTGTTTGGCATACCTTTGAACACCTCTCTTTGCGAACCCCCGAAAGTTTTTATCAAAAATGTTGAGAATGCTCTGTTTGCTGCGTTTTTATACCTTGATAAGGAACTCTCCTTCGTAACTCGTACTTCCTGCAATGCGAGTCCAAAGATTGCAAACGCAAACATCCCCTTCGAATGTGCTAAGCTATTCCAGAAACACTTTGGTCTGCCCTGGAAAATGTTTGCTCTCTTAAAAATGGGACAGTGGCAAGGCGAAGGTCATACAGTCTGTGACATGTTGTTTACCAATAGTGGTATGCTTCTGAAAATTCTGATAGGGATATTTATGCAGGTCAGACGGGAGGATTGGTTATCTGTTGTCAGAATGCGAGAGACAGAGAATTTGGGTCATCTTTCATAAGGCATTCTCCCGAATACAGACAACTGATAACACCGAAACTCTGCAACGGAAAATGAGTTAGTCAGGGGCTTGAGGCTGGAAGCGAATCGTGTGAAACTTCACTGAAATGGAATTCTTTTCTTGGTGTTTCGTCTTTTGTATTCAAAAACTTATCGGTTTTTGCAATGTAGTTTAACAGATTTATCTTGAGCAAATGATGTCAAAAGGGTGAAAATCTTCCAGAAAAGCATGTGTGAAAAAATATAAATAAATTTCAAAAACTGATTTGATTGAATATTGAAAAAAAAAATTGCATGATTGGTTGCTTTTCAGACTTCATTAAACACCTACGCGCCCCGCACATGCTTGTCATGATTTCAGCGCAAGATATTTGCATTTTTTCATTTTTAGTATATCTCTGAGAATTTGTTTTATGAATAATTCTGGCTCGAAAAATTAGTTAAAATGAAATAACGATGCTATAATGTATTGGAAAGTGTATTTTTCTAGCAGACTACTTAATATAATATTTTAGGTAATAAGTAAATATCTATAATAATTTTTTTGTAATGAGTACAATTAAGCAATTTCACCAATAATTCTTCTTTATATTAAGGTATATAATAGGATTATAAAACATGATTTAAATTTTTATGCAATTTTATATAATATCCTGAATTTGGAAGGAATCTTTAATTATTAGCTTTAAAATGTCAACCAAAGTATACTTGGCATTGAGCTCATGTAAAGAATATTATTAAGTAATCATCCTATGATTATTTACTGTATTTTATTTGGTAAACCAGTTATTGTATTTTATTTGGTAAATCGTGACGATTTCTATCTGCCTCTCAAATTCCCGACACCTATTCTGTGTTATTGCATACAGCCCCAGAAATTTTTTACTATTTGGTTCTTTAGCATCTGGAATCCACCATGAAGAACAAAAAAATAAATAAAACAAAACTGGTCAAGGTATAAAGACCCTGTACAACCATCGCAACATGATGCAGCCGGCAGTGCCTCCGGAAAGCAGCAGGAGTCTGGGAAAGCGGTTAGATCCGTTCTTGCCTCTGCAATGGAAAACCATCGGTGATTTTGAATACACTTTAAAATCAACAACACACTAGAGATGGGACGTAGCTTCTTGGAGACGGTGGTGAAATTTCAATTTTCGAGCACTGAAGTTTCACGAGTCTTCCGTAAATATCAGGTCTTCCGGTAAAACTTCATATCTCCGACATCGATTCGGCCGGAAAAAGAACTTGGGGAAAAAATGGAACCATCGTTGTCACGCGATGCGATGGAAGTGCAACACTTCCTTAACCACTTAACTGTTTTGTCAGAATGCCATACCTGCATCAATTTATCGAATTTTGATAGTTGTAAGCAGAAAATAAGCCCCTTTTTAACGATTCTAATTCAATATTAAAATTACTTCGAACACATAGTTAAGTCAAGTACGCGATAGATTTACGTTTAAACCAAAATCCTCCCGAAATATAAAGGTGCCGTCTTATTAGATAATAAAGAAAATAAAACAATTAAGTGGTTAAATTGCCGCTGATTTTAATGCTGAAACATCAACTACTGTCAGCGTTTGAACTGCCTAATAGACTATCATTGACGCAGGCTTTTGGAGCCGAAAACTCCCTCGTGTACCATTCTGACCGCACGGCACGAAGATTTACGCCTTTCCTGGGATAGACAACACCTCTGTTCAACAGTTGATTGCTTGAAACGTGTCATCGTGCCAGAAGAATCTCATTTCCAATCGAATCGGGCGGATTGACTTGCGTGAGTCTGAAGACATCTTCACGAATTCACGAAACTTTAAGGTAAGTAGGGGACTGTTCAATCTTTGGAGATTCCGGGATGATGTGGAATTTATGCAATGAACGTGATATCGAAACCTCAATACGTTAAAAGATGACTCTGTCAAGTGGCAGGTATGCAAGCATTCTGTCCACTCATTTACACCCTCTCATACCCATTGGGCATTCCAAGATATTTCAAAAATTCCAGCAAAACAAAGCGAGACCTCACACGTCAAGTAGTGCCGCTGAGAACCTCCAGCAATACTCTTCTGACTTTAAACATTTTCATTGGCCGCTTAAATCCTCAGATATAAACATTATTAAACATATCTGTGATATTTTACAACGCGCTGTTCAGAAGAGATCTCCACCATATCGCAGTCCTATAGATTTGTCAATGGGCCTGTGCAATTCGTGATATGAATTGCCTCCAGTTTCTTCAGACGCCGGCCGAATTCATGGCATGTCGTTTTACGATCCCTCTGGTTCTATATGATATTGGGTATGTGTATCGATTTTTCTTGTTTTTCGGTGTATTATCCCATCTTATACATTACTATCTTCTGCTCTAGAGTTCTTTTAAATAAAATCTGCCGATAGATACTTTGCAATAAACACCGTTTAGAACGGAAGGAGATACAGAAAAATGGCATACTGAGTTCTAAAAGCTCTCGTAGAGTTCGATTTAAAAGAAGTACGTTATTCCCTAAAAAATCACCACTCTAAATTTCTTTTCGGAAAACTATTTTTAAAGCAGAGAAAAATACTTTTCTACAGAGATCAATTCATTTTAGTTTTTCTTAAACTTTGAAGTTTTGTGTCAATAAAATGTTTTAAAACGAATTTGCAATCTTAAGAAAACGAAGAAAAAAAAATCTTAAGTACTTAGAAGTAATGTTGATTCAGAAGTCTTCTCTCAAACTATATTTTGAAATAGATAAGATGTAAATTATTTAAGAATAATAATTGTCTATATCAAAAATGACTTTTTTAAATCTATTTCAAACGCATAAAATTGCTTACAATGCTACCTGACACTAGTAGCAGGTAGCACTTGATAAGAGTATTCGCCTTTTGATCAAAGCTGCGAAACTCACTTATTGTAAATGAAGTCTCATTAATTGTTATAAAAGTGTTTTCTATCCTTAAAAACAAAGTGAACTTTTAGAAAATTATTTTTAGTTTACTAATTGACCTAATTGTTTTAAAAGTCTTTACTTTAATTTAAATAACAATTTCTGTGGGAGTGAATCTGCAAGTTAACTGCTTTTCCGTTATCATACATTGCACTCTCAAAGCCCATCAGATCAATTTTATGTTAATAAAACACATTATTTAGCTTTTCATTTGAAAGAATCTTGCCTGCAGATTTCTAAGAAGACTCTACTTATATGACGGTCAATGGGATTAATTGGCTATATTTGTTAATGACAGTAAGTTTGGTAAATCTATTTATCTAACCGATAATTTTTTATAATAACCGATTTATCTTAGTAACAACACACATATCAAACCGAATCATTTGAAATTTATACAGTTTCCCATTCCTTGAAGGATTCTGACAAAATCTAGATCAAGTTTCTTGACAATTGAAAGGTTTAATATATAAATTATTATAAACTTGCAAAAGGGAGTAAAATGGTGATAAAATATTTAAAGTCTCGAGAAATTTCTCAGCCATAATTACAAAAAATAATATCGCACAAATAATTTTTTTTTTTAATTTAAAAAACTTTGCTTTGCGACAATACCAATTTCATTTGTGGTGCAAATGTTTTCTAATTTTTTTAAATATTTCAAAAATAATTTAAACTCAGTTTGTTGAAATTCCTTTTCCCCCTCATTTTTTCGTGATCGAAGTGCCTGGATAGCTAATATTGTAATTGTCAAAATTTCTGCCGCCAGATATTGACACAATGAGACATTTCAGAATTCCCGGAAGTCAGAAAAGGCATTTTTGGAATTGCGTCTGTCTTTTTTGACAGACTCAAAAACGCTATCTGCTTGATGAATGAAATTTGGTGTACAGTCTTTGCACCAAATTTTTAAATTTCTAATAAACTTTGAATATGCCTTGATCTGTAATTCGTTTACTCGCAAACACAATGGCTCAAAGGATATGGATGAATGAAATTTGGATGAATTAAAATTGCAGTTATGTGTCAAATTTTGGCAACGAATAGATGAAAGAAAATGCGTTCAAAATGCATATTTAATAATACAAAGTTTCTGCGTGCAATTCTGGAAATAAAAACCTGAGTATTCAATGCTCTCTGGCCTTGCTGAAGGTTCACAATTTTTATGTTATATTTTAATTAGCACAATTTTTAGTAATTGTGCGAAAAAATTATGGGGGGATTCTTCTCACCGGCTTGTAATTGGAATATTAAACATAACTCGCTGTTTAATGATGCTAGCTGCCAATGCTAAAATCAAGTTATTGTGTTTTCTCCCCCCCCCCTTCCTTTTGGGGTCATTTACTTTCTTTTAATTTTACATTTTCTAACTGTAGATTGTTATCCTTTTTTTTTTTTTTTTTACTTCTCAAAATCTAGAAAGTTGGCTTTTTTTTGGTTAAACTATTACTGCCATATTGCCAAGCTCAAGATCAAAATGCCGGTCCAAAATTTTAAATAAACATTCAAGAAAAATTGAACGTTGTGGATTTCGTGCAAGTGTGTCATGGCTGCGAGTGCAGATCACAAAATCGGCGCGAAATCAAACAAATTCGAAATACAGCAGATGACACAACCAAAAATTATATTTGAAGAATGCTATTATTTTCACGCTCATTAACAACTATTGAGCGCATGATGTAACTTGTGAAATATTTAGTTACTGGGATCCAGGTTTCTGTAGCAATTGAAGTTAAAATGATAACGTGGTTTGTTCAATCTAATTTTAAATCAAGATCCGAAACCAATGAATCCTTCACCTTTACTTCAATTTAAACTGTCAAATCTTAAATTAAAATTTAATATTATTAAGTTAGAAGTATCCTTCTAGAAATATAATCTACCAAACAAATTTTGCCTAGTTTTAGAATAGGAACTACAAACCGTCTTTGCCCCTGCACACGCGCACTGACCGAACGTGAGACTAGAAGCGTCTTCTTTCGAAAGGTTTGAATATCGACTCATTTTTATTTATTAGGACCCTGAAACTTTTTAAGAATTAGAGCATGATATTTAGAAAACTCTTCGGCACATATATATTATTGTTTTTACATACGCTTATATGGAATAAATAAGCGTGGATGGAGCTTTTAGTGTAACTGCTAAAACCTATGCAATTTTCTATACTCCATAATACACAAATTTTTCGAAAAAAGATAATATATATTAAACAAAATAATTAGGATAATCCCATTTCGGAACTTTTGATGTATACCCATATTTTTCAAAAAAATTCGGTCTTAATCAGAATCTTTACCTTAATTCATATACATAATTTTTTTTCACCAATAAGCACTTTATAAGCTGTAGCAGATTAAATTTCTGTCATTATTAAACAAGTAGACTAAAATTAAATCGCCTATAATTAATTCATGCTGGTGATGTAAAGTATTGATCAGAAAAAGGAATTGATGACTCTATTTACACACTTTCCATTAATGCAAAGGGTTGGATATTCCTACTTCTGGAGATGGGGAAGAACCGTTGAGAATATAAAGAATTTAGTCAATCGTTACCTGATAGCAATGTATATAAATTTATGGCAAATGAAATCATCCAAATTCACAACTTGTGCACATTCATTTTTCTGTGATTTCAGGATTTTTTTCTTGATAAGTTTAAAATTAAAATCGGTAGAGTTTTGCAAGCAATACATTTAAATCAATAGTCAATCAATTAAACATATGCTTTAAGTCTGTTCAAAAAAATTTCTATTCGTGTAACCGTAGCATAAAACAATAACTTTTAAACCTTTAATATGTCAAAGAATTATATGGATTGTTGTCAAAGCAGCAAAGCGAGATTATTGACTGATCATTCTTCATATATTTTTACCTCGCAAGTATCCACTTGCTATGAAATATTATAAAGCAGTTGTTTAAGTGTTTTCTTCTAATTGGTTATTTAGGGCAAGTGAAGAGTAAAGCTATGTAAACTAACGGCAAGAAAAGCATTTGTTCTTTTTCGATAACATATATATGAGGAATAATTTTTATCGCAGGAAAATAAATCTTTTGGAATGCGATGCGAAAGAGAATCGGAGTTTCTAAAACAAATTAGCCTTATTTTGTTCAATTTCATTAAGACATTTTCCTTGCTTCTGTTTCTCGAAATATTAACGCTTTGGATTTCTAAAGCCTTTAAAAAAGGATTGTTATTTTTTAAGCTTCAATCTCATAGATTATTTTTTTACCAACATCATTTAAGATTGCGTAAATATCAAAGGCTAACACTTTTTTCCGTTAATAAGAAACATTTTTTTTCTTTAAATAAATACATCAACAGAACATAAGATAGGTTATGTCTTCTGAAATCTGGGTTATTTTGGAGAAAATATTTTCCACTTAAAAAATGTCTAAGCTCTTATTAACACAAAAAGCGAATAACTTTCAAGATTTAAAAAAAAAATCGCCAAGTGAAATTTCTTTCGCCACCAAAGAGCGATAGTTTTTCCCTCTCTTCTTTCTCGAGTGAAGCCACAACAGTCCCTTTTAATTGAGGTCTAGCTGCGCTCGAAATCCGTAAATCGCCGGATCTGATCCCTCCCGGTCATCGAGGAGCGAGAGTCCGCATCCCATTCAGGGATGGGCGGGCCGCTCCACTGATAAAAAGCCATAAAAAAGATTTATGGCCACTATATTTTAGGGCGGCCGCACGTGTCACGAGCCAGGACATACATTTTAATAACACTCCGCGACACTGGTCAAAAAACAAATGGTCACCGTTTCCCCGCGACCCATTTTTTTTAGGCACTCGGCTCTCCGAGAGAACTTTTCCGCGCGAAAATGGCCTTCGCAGGGTAAACAGAGAGGGTCTATAAATATGCGAAACATTTCACCCTGGGGATGGGTGGCGCGGGAGTGAAGGGCGCAAACGGCAGTTAATGAGTGAATGCAACTGATTGACTGCGAATCAGTGTGACGAAAGCGCTCATTTGCTGTTTCATTTCCCCTTCCCTGGCAATTACCTTCGAATTTCTTCAACGGGACTCGTCAGTAACAAGCTTTAAAATACAAGGTGTGTTCGAAGTCAATATAGAGACTTGAGTGAGACATCCACTGAACAAATAAATCCGTCGGAGTTATTGCAATCTCTCATATGACGTCAGTTCGTTTGTAAAAATTGTGCCAAGCACAAAAGCAATATACAATTTTGTGCATTTCGCGAATTCGTTAAAAAAAACCCCATTACCTCTTATGCAACATCTCATATTACACGTAAAAGCCGTGACTGCTTTTCATGCGATGGCTTGCATCACCTACCAGATAAATTTTATAATTTCGTAGGTTTTTTTTCTTTATTTATTTAGTAAAGAAAATGAATGCATTTATTGCTCTTTATTAACGAATGGTGAGTCTGGCTATTGTTTTTTTAACACCAACATTTAACTAATATTAGGCCTAGATATAAATTTAAGACACGTCCTTGATCTGGTAAAACGCATCTAATATAACGAGATTTCCCATTTTTTAAAATGTCCAGTGCTTAAAGGATTCCAACGTATTTTCCTCCTTTGCAGTCTCCGTCATTTAATACACCATCCCTCACAGGAACCAATGAGTCCCGATCAGTATACTAATTATACTTAATTTAAAGTAATGCTTCCTTCAGAAGTAGCCCATTTTTAATTGTTTATTGAACATCTTCTTTCATCGGCAGCGCGTTATAAACGTCCGTATCGGTGGTCTTAATGGTTTTACGGCTATAAAAAAAAAGGTACCCAATCATTTGATACAGATTAATTTAAACGAAATCTATATTTAAAAAATCTATACTTTTTAACTTTCTTATTTTTTTAAACATAGAAATCGACACACGGCAAACTGCATTATTATTCCCACTTCCTCTCCCACATTGTTACGTCATCATTCTCACCCCAACAAAAGGTCATTCGCTTCGGCTGTAGCAAACATCGACCCTCGCAAATGAGGGATATTCACCAAAAATCGGGAAGAAAAGTAAAATATCCCCCCTTGAGGAGGGGGGGGGGAGGCAAACAAATAAAAAGGTAGTTTTTAACCAAAATCGAGTGGTTTATAAGGAGGCTCACTTGCAATTTAATGCCCTTCCCTTCCCCCACCATTTTTTTCCCGACGATTCGTATTGACCCGCCTCCCCCCGTGGAACTGGGATTTAATCTAGTGTTGAAAAAATAGCGTGTCTAAATGAAATCCGTTTTTAGAGGAAAATCTATAATTCTGTGCGTCACAGTTTGGTGAAAAGGGAGGAGAAAAAAGTACTTTGCTGGATATTTCTAACTGTCTTTTTGGATTTAGTCGTTCGCTGCGAGCGATGCCGTATGTGTTTATTTGTAAGAATTCTTGGGCAGATGGCTTTTGGCGAAATTTATACCGAAATATTTGCGATACGTTGGATGGTGGTGAGGGATTGAGAAGTGAATGAACTGCTGATTTGAAGAGACTTGTAAGTGCATATCATTAAACGCAGTCGAGACTCTTTCACTCCCTTTCCTTTTTTAGACACCATTTTAAAAATTTAACTATATACTATCGAGATTTTATCCTTTTATTAACTGTGACACCTGAACATCATCTGGTTTGGATCCTTTGCATTCAGAACTTGTTCATCAGAGAATAGTTAAGCGGCAATGAGCAGCTAAATGTTTTACAGCCACCACAGCTGATGAGTAACAATTTTGATTTCTGAAATTTCGAAATGAATGATGGACCTATGTGATAAAAAAAAGTCGGAAACTTCCTGACTTGAAGTCTTTTTATTTATTTATTTGGAATTTCTCTGGAAAACTAAATGGACCGTCCTAGTTTCCACAAGTTTCATTGAGGAATAGATACCGGGGAAATTTAAAAGGATCGGACAGCAATGAATGAGAAAAGGAATTATTTCAGCTCTCTTCACTTCACAGAGAGTGAGCGGGTGGAGATTTTTGATCACTTGTTTGCTGGGAGCTGTGTTCCTACTTTCGTAAAAATAGTCGAGGGATTTCTCATCATTTTAACATAAAATCGCAAAGCCTCTGGATTCATTTTAATCTTAAAGTTTTAAAATATGATCATCCGATGGTCTAAGGCCTACGGACAGAATGGTTGAGGAGTTAACGACTGGAGGGAAGAATGTGATTTGTTAGCTTTCTCTTAATAAGACGTAAGGTTTCATGCTGGGAAATATTTTAGTTAAAAGTGCATTTAAATGGCCAGAACGACACAGAATTTTGTCGGAGCAATGTTGTCCCTTCTGTCTTTTCTCAGTGGTACGTTCACTCGGACATATGTAGTGATATACAGAAGGGAAATCGAAAGAATCTTATTATTTCAGTGCCAAGGGGTGGTTGATCAAACTTTTGGAAAGGGGGGGAAGGGGAAGGAAATGTTCTGATATGCGGAAATCTCTAAATCCGTTTTATTTCGCTCAAGTGCCGGGTGTAGGTGGGAAAAAATCAGCTGCGAAGCTTTAAATCCCTTTTTCAAAGCAGTTGTGCGATTTTTTTTTTCTTTCAACGCGTTTTTACGTTTCTCTCGTTGATATCCTATTGGAACGGTTTGCCAAAAATCTACTTCGTTAATTCATCGGCTGAAATGTGGGGGAGGGGAGAAAAATAAAGAACATTGCGTGAGAAATTTTGAATTTGAAACGGCTTTCACTCTATCCCCAGATTGAGATCGTTTTACTTTGATCGTACAAATGGGAGCCTACAATGTACTTTTTTTTTTCAGTATTACTTAAATGCAACGAAAAAAGATTTAAAGGGCAACGGCTGGAAACTCAACATTTGAAAAATATCCGATATTTTTTAACTCTACGCTGAAAAATCATTCGATGTGTAATTATTTCACTTAACACAAGGACTCGTTTATTGAGTCAAAAAATAAAAACATATATAATTGTTTTTAGTTGAATTTTCCCGAAAAATTAACCTAGTCTTCTTAGCACTTTGTAAATAGTTTTAAGAATCAAAATTAAAAGCTAAATGAATAAAACATCAAAATGATACATTGTCTTGAATGGTTCCTAAAAAGAGATACACTGTTGCCACCAGTCAACAATCTGGAACAGAAATCATAGAACTATTAAAATCTAAGAAGTAGCCACTTTCAAATGAAAAAAAATATTATTATTATATTACTTTATTTCGCTTTTACAGTATTAGCGGCATAAATCGGTGCTCGGCAGAATACAAATTACATTCTCATTTTTACTGTATTATTATATCCATTCCATGATTTCTAAAATGTACTGAATTAACAAATATGATATTTATATAGATAAACCAAAAAATAATACATTAAGAAAATAGTTTGCTCGTTTATAATTCATTTGAGATTTATGTATTATTAAAGTGTATGATTCTAGGGGAAAAATCAAAACAAACAATTTTACTATTTTTTGTTCAATTCCATAGTTCTAGATGAATGAAAGAGCCTTGTTAAATATTTCACGGCGTTTTCGTTTAAATGGGCTTCTTTACGTTGACTTTTTGTGTTCTTATGTAACAACTAGATTGCTAAAAATATTATTGTAAGTACAAATTTTTCATTATATATCCATGTAATTTTAAGCCCCATCCGTTATAGAGTCTCGGATTCGCTTTTGCTAAAAGGAAACTTTTTAAATACTTTTTTGAGACATACAGAAGCTGGTTCGAATGATTTTTTTTTCATATATTAACCTGCACGTTCTGAGGTTTTGGTCTTTAAAGTCCGATTTTGGGAAAAACAAGTTTCATAAGTTTGTGAAGACCTTTTTATTTTGATTCCGATCTCGGGACATCTGTACTGTTCTTGGAGTCTTGATACACTAAGTTTATATAATGTTTAATCGAATATTCAAAATTTGTGTTTAATATTTCACTATTTGAAATTTGAAACTTGTTAAAGCTTCAATAATGGCTAAAAATGGGAAAAAATCTCTGTTTTTAAATACTATACGAATTAAAAAGAAGCAAACTCCTTAATTAAACGTAAAGTTACATTTAAAATAAGCTCAAAACTACAAATTGTATCATAAATGAAAGATAAAAAACATCCATTTTAAAGACATATTCTATAATAATTGGTGGATGTATTAAAGATTTTGGAATACCAACATACAATGCAAAAATATGCCAAACAGCAAAGAATTTCAAACTTTAAAAAAAATGTTTCGAAATAAATTACTGCACGGGTTTATTAAAACTTTCATATGATAGAAAATAAAAGCAAAACCAATAATATTCGAAGAAAGCAATTTCAACTTTGTCAAAGGACTAAGAGGGATAGTTTTCATTCCAGAGCGAAATAGGCTTTATAATTTAACAACAAAAGGTGATGAGCATTACGTTTTATTGAATTAAAAAAAAAATTAGAGAATTAGTTGATCTTACTTAAAACTGTAACAACTAGAAGATTTTTTTTAAATATTTTTAAGATGTTATAAAAATGGTTTTCCTGCAATATATTCAAAAGTCATAGAAGGAAAACAAATATCTCTGATTAAAAAAAATGTTTTCTGAAAATAGGAAAAGCTTTGGTAACTCTTCTAGCTATCCCACAAATGATATATAAAATAAAATCAATTAATACTTTTTAATCATTTTTTTTAAAATTATCTTTCGCTTCCACTTAAAATAATATAAAAGTTTCAAGCATTTATTTTTTGAATGACATTTTTTTTAACAAAGTTTAATAAAATTGTGAAAATATAAAATTCCAATGAAATATTTTATAATTTCTAAAATCCGAAAATAAAAGCAAAAACATGAGATTCAAAGTATGAAACATTGATTAAATCGAAAATTCTAATATACATGATTTAAATTCTAATAAACCTGATTTTTAAAATCAGATTGCGTAAAATTTACCAAAATTATTAGTAAAAATTAGATGATTAAAAAGTGATTTTTATAAATATATTTAATGTCGTATTGGTAAGTTTTTTTAAAGAAATTAAAATCGGAACTTTTTATAATCATAAAAGGACATAATTTTATTTTTATTGATATGAATGCGAGGCATCAATCATTTTTTAAACATGTTGACAATTATATTTTGCTACAAATTATAGCCAAAAAGAATTATTTTGAAAATGTCATTAGCATTGAATTAATTTTCGGGCAATTATTGGCCCTTTTCGCAGGAGCGATGATATTTGGAGTTGCCTGAGCTATCTGCTTTTAATAGCGGGCTGGTGTCATTGTTTGTATTTATTTTATATTATTTTCATGTCAGAACATGATGTTATTTTTGGAATGAAGTTTTTGGCGTCAGCAAAAATCCGAAGGCAAAAAATATAAATTTTACTATCTGCATGGGCATCTCAAAAAAAATCAGCTTCTAATAACGTGTTGCCATTGCATTTACAAAAGTTCTGATTAAAAAATTAAGTTAATGACTACAGCAAATAAAACCTAGAAAAATGTCATTTTGAGGGCGTGATTATATGAAATAAATAGGAAATGTGATTTTTTTAAACAATCAAAGCGAGACTAAATTTTTAATGATCGTTTGCAATACTAAAGTGACCCATTCAATTAAACCATTAAAATGAATAAAAATGTAACTTAATTTGCAAGAGCACGTGATTTTTTGGCCGTTCGAGAAATTATGTTCTGACATGATACATTGAAATATGCATAGAATATTTCCTTTTAATCTTTATTTTTTTTTATAGTTTATTGATTGCAATAGATTTTGGATTCGAATGAATATTGAAATTAGAAATATTTTAAATATTTAATTTTTTATTAGCAATTAATATTTTGGAGTGGAAAGTGTTAAAATAAACAAACGCTAAAATGATCACAAAGAATATAATAAAATTTACAATTTTGCAGTTTTAAGCGTTGACATTTTTTTAAAAAATCAAAAACTTAGGTAATAATTGGAAAAACAATTCAATTATTCCGTGTTATGATTAAACTGCTGTAGTAAGTAAAACTGAAAGTTGCCTTCGGTATCATGGCGAGAAAAGAATTACGAAACTTTTTCAAATAGCTTATATTAAAACAGAAAAGACGGGCGCGGAAAGAATTAAAATTGTTTTCAACAGGAAATCTGCTATCGCAAATGTTGTTATCGACAGCGTGATTTTTTTTAAGTTATTGTTTATCTGAATTAATTTAAATCACTAAGCAGTTTCAACCAGTTTGAAACAATCACGTGACTATCAGAGCTAACATGCTTCAATATTTAAAACACTGATTTTTTTTAAAAAAAAATCTCTAAATCGGTTAAACACCATCGGTTAAATCTGTTTTTTTGCCTTAAATTCATTTTTTTTTCAAAAATACGTTTTAAATTGATTTGTAACGGTCAAGTAACTATATTATTCTACAATCTATAATTTTTTAGAAGAGAAGTGTTTTTTCCCCTTCCATCTCAAAATTTTCGGCACATCAAAAATTTACTTTACTCGTTAGAAAATTAAAAATGATAGTTTTAAAGAAAATTATATTCGAATATTTAGAGAATTTTGAGAAATAAAATTAGTAAGAATGCTCTTATGATGTCATTAAAAAATAAATAAAAGTCCCTTGTTACAAAATTGAGATAGTTAGAACTAAATTTTTTTTAAAATAAGAATGAGAAAAAACGACAATCTTTTGAGCGCTAGATTAATTACTTAAAAGTAAGAAATCATTACAAGCTGAAAGATGACGTCATTTCATAGAAACGACGAACAAAAAGCAATTGATAATAAGTTGAAATAAAATATAATAAACTCTTAATTATTTATGTTGAAGTAAAACATTTTGGCCTTCGTGTTCTTTTTATTTTGAATTGTTACTTTTACTTAAATGAAGCAAATACATTGTACAAACCAAAGAATTCGTCTTCGTGAATGTAATGAATGTCAGCATTTTTATGATTTATGCCGAAATAAAAACCCATCTGCTTTCAAAGAAGCGTACGTAATAATTAAAAATGCAATAATGGTAAAAGCAGGTAAAAATAATTTTTGCCCGTATATTTTGGAGACATCAAAACCTCTTCACCAAAAAAATATCATGTTCTCCATTGATAAAAAATAAATCAACTATCATTCCTAATAAAACATATAAAAATGCCATTTTCGGCACGTGTCTGCAAGAAAAAACAAAACAAATGAAACATGATATTCTTGAAAAGTAAATGCAAGTAAAAGTTATCTACGATATTTTACAATACATATGTTACTAATTCAATTATGCAGTTTTATTTAAGGCAAATAGGGCTTAATGTCTACAAGGCATCTTCTATAATCGCAGCACAAAAGCTAATTTGTTTTTGTTTTTTTGTAATAGGTATACATCTCTAAACAAATGGTCTTATATAATTATATTCTTAGTAAATTGAGGTAAAAAAATGCTAATGAATTACGACTTTTAAATTTTTACGCATTTCCTCTGCTATGTGAATCATATTTAACAAAATATTCTAGAGACAATAAGACCTTAAATAAAAAAAAGTGACATTCCAATCAAATAAATCAGTCATTAAAGCTGACCT
Organism: Argiope argentata; assembly: GCA_026289955.1. Classification (NCBI taxonomy): domain Eukaryota; kingdom Metazoa; phylum Arthropoda; class Arachnida; order Araneae; family Araneidae; genus Argiope; species Argiope argentata. Next base: position 1,324,863 of record JAOUZG010013036.1, read on the forward strand.
ATTTATGAAAATTTTAATATCACTATTCGATAAAGACTGGTGATTTCAGATCACTTTATCAACCATTTCAAAGATATATTATTGAGAGCATTTATATACATTTAAAAATAAAGTTAAAAACTGAATTTTTCATAGAATCCTTGAAATGTTTGCTGGATAATTCTTTGAAATATTATAAATCATAAAAATTCATAATATTGATAAAAAACGAAAATAAAACTTCAATTTCGAACAACTCTGCTTTCAGTTCTCAATTTTATTTTTAGACATGCTTAGATTGAGCAAAAAAGTCTTTATATTAAATTTCAATTATAGTTTCCTCATTTCCACTTTAATTTAAAACAGAATTTTATGGGCGCTAACAGAAAATCAGAAAGAGAGAGAGAGAAATGCGGAGTTCGAAGATCGGGACTGTTACATAACAGTATAAGTGAATTACATGACTATCGAAATTTGAAGCTGAAAAGCCTGTTATGAGACGAAGTTACATATAAAAAAAATTAATTGAACTTTTTGGCCGGCATTAATACTGGCGAACCATCTGGTCACCAAAAGTGGCCAGTAAGAAATGAATAATAATAAGAAAACAGAATCTAGAAAGGACATTCAATGGCTCAAAAAAATTGAAAGTACACCTTACTTCCACTTGATAAATACCACTTTCATCATAAATAACACATTACCAAGAAATGCAAATCTGTTTTCATTTTTACACGTGACAAATGGTTTAATTTAAAGTAAAAGCAAAGAAAAATCAACGAAAAATTTCTGAAGCATTTTAAATACACATATGCAGATTTTTACCTCCAAAAAAATTGAGAATACTACTGACGTTCGCACATTTTAAATGGAATGTACAGAAAAAATTACATGCCTATTTTGTATTTTAAATGTTCAGTCTGATACCCCTTGTTCTTAACTATCATTATACATCATAATTACCGCGATATGATATTGCATCATGACTTTTAGAGCGTTTCCGAATAAGAATAACCTCTTCGGAAAGGGCGGAAACGCATCCTCCCATCCGTTGCCTTTTTAAAAGCGCCATTTTACATATAAACAAAAATTCTAAATTTCAGACGAAAAATAAAACTTTCAAAAATATAATTTTTGTTAAAAAAATTTAACTTTTGTGTTTTCCATTCAGACGATTTTTTCCTTACTGCGAAATAAAATTGTCTTCAAAATGTGCGGTACTCATGAAAAAATATGTTTAATTACAATTAAATATTTTCTACTGCTACATTAATTTAGTTTTGCGTAATCTTATTTTAAACTTTAAAAAAAAATTATTTAAGTTTGTGAGATTAACAAAGTAAAACTTTCTACTGGAAAATCGCTCTTCGACGAGAAACGGGTGTTGATGCAAGGAAGGTAGTATTAAAATTATTTTTAAAAAGGAAAATACTATCGTGAAATAGTTGGTAGAAGCCACACTTGTGTCCAGAAACTCTTTGAAGAATTTAAAATGGACGAAAGGATTGAAAACAAACGTGGAGGAGGAAGGGGAGGTTCCCTGAGTGATGGCGCACATGAGAGAATTGATGGAAATCAAGTCTGATCCTGAAGTAAGTGCACTCCGGCTTGCTGCGGAGACTTCTCAAATCATAGGCAGAAATGTAAGTGCCGACACTGTGCGAAATGCAATGAGAAGAGCCGGCTATAAAGGTCGGGTTGTTAGAAAGAAACCTTTCATCAGCTTGTGGATTCAGAAAGAGCGTTTGAAGTTTACAAAAACTCATCCATTAAAGGCCGATAACTTTTGGAAAAAAACTTTATTTAATAGCGAAAAAAATCGACTTTTTTGGCAGTGACGGACGTTGCGCACCGCATGGGGAAAGCGTAATACTGCATTAGATGAAAAAAAAAAGGCTTCCTAAAGTTGAGCATGGTGGTGAGTCCGTCATGAATTGTTATTGTAAGGCCTTATCCGAGGTAGGAAATTTCGTTTTTATAGATGGCATCATGAGCCATACGATTTGCTAGGACATGCTTCGCAACAATTTAAAGGCAAGTGCTAAAAAAATTGGGTTCAGGTGAAAATTTCATTTTCTAGAAGGATAATGACCCCCAAAACACTGCACATAACGTCAAAATGAGGGGTATTTTTCCCTGTAGACAGCAATTACACAAACCACCACAATCGCCCGACATCACTGCCATGGAAAATGTGTGGGCCACAATCGAAAAAGCTGTCCCAAAACACAAATCGGAAGCACAATTCGTTTGAAGCAAGTGTTGCACAAGAATGGTGTAAAATATCTTCAGATATCACCAAAAAGTTGGTCGAATCGATGACACGACGTTTAGAGCTCATTATAAAAGTGCAACTAAATATTAAGGCCATGCAACTAAGTATTGATACTTCCTTTGTATACGAGATATCACTCAAACTTCAATAGTTTATTCTAAATTTTTTTGAGGTAAAAATTAGCATATGTTTAATTAAAATGCCTCTGAAACTTTTCCTTAAAAAAATTTCTTTGATTTTTCTTTCTTTCTTTTTTCACTTTAAAAGAAATCATTTTTCATGTGTAGAAATAAAAATGCGGTTGGACTTTCCCTTTAATGCGTTATTTGTATTGGAAGTTGGATTTATCAAGTAAAATTAAGGCCTGCTCTCCATTTTTGGAGCGACTTTATATTCATTGATGATTCATCATATAGTCATGCGTCTTCGTTTGAAATTTAAATTGGTATAATCGTTAATGACATATTTTATTCAGTGATTGGGAGTTGCAAACTAGGTCAAGAATTTTACAATTAGAGAATGAGAAGTGAAGTAATGCTTTTTAAACTTTTCTCGGAAATCGATGGTATTTGAGAGAGGGCCTCATTGATTTATTATGAAATTCTTTTGATCATTAGTTGTATGAAATTAAAACTGGTGAAATCGATGCTGTGTGTGCGTGTGAATGGAGGAAAGAGAGGGTTTCTTTAATTGTGTCAAGTATTTTAAAATATGCATGCTGAACGCGGATATCGGTATTTTCAATTCAAAATGGATTTTCACTAAATAACCGTTTAATACTACGCACATTTTAAAATTCACTCCTCAATTTAAATACATTGAATGTCGTTTTTAATTTCATTTAATAAGTTTTAGATATTGAAATATATTTTTGAATCTATAAAAATTGATATTTTTGCGATATTGGAAATTTATGCATCAAAAAAATATCAATTGCAATATGTAATATATCTATGGTTACAATTCGAATTTAGTTTCTTTAAGAAACTCTGATTAAGAGAAAGGAAAGGATGATTTTTCCATTCACCAAATTTATTATTTCGAAAATTTTTAATTTTAGTTTTGTTTATTTTGATTATTTTGTACTTTTTGAAACGCACCCAATTTTGCTTTAGATATAACTATCATTAAAATCTGATGATAATTTCAATACATTATGTTTTATTTTAAGAGCAAGCATAGAACAGAATATTTCATTTCCATCTAAATTTTAATTTTAATTAAATTTGAGTTTTATCAAAGATGCAATTCTAAATAGCTGGAAATGAACAAATTGGGGGTAAGTTATAAAAGAAGTGATATAAAATTTTTTAAAGACAATTCCTATTTAGGTCAACAAAGAAAAAAATTTATTCTAGTTAATTTTTATTAAAAAATTAAAATTAATATAAAATATTTATCAAAATACGTCTGATCAAAACAAAATCAGGTCCGTATCCGTTAGAAAATAAATCTGAATACACTGCACATGTATGAATTTTCAAAGCAAATGCGTAAATTTTCTGCGCGAGTTGGGATAACGCGATATCGATTAAAAATTTTTTTTAATTTAAGTTGCTCTGTTGTAGTTTATTTCAAAAGTACTTCAAAATAAATTCGAAAAATCGATTAATGAACAATGCTTGATTTTAAATGCATCAAACACTAATAAAATAAACAGAATCATTTGAAATAATTAGTCGAAAACATGTTGAGTCTAACCTCATTAGCGTGGGTGTAAACGAACTGGTCTTACTCATTTGGCGTTGGGAAAATCAAGATTTTTGGAAGGAAAGCTGGTTCATAATTAATTAATAAAAATTAACCAAATTAATGAACTAATATTTGAAAAAGCTTTTTTAACATCAAGTGTCATCCATTGCAAGTTTAAAAGGTTGTATTTGAACTTGAGTGGATAAATTTATATATATATATATATATATATATATATACACTGAAGTGACAAAAGTCATGGGATAGCAATATGCAAATATACAGATGGCAGTAGTATCGCAGCGAAAAAGTATAAATGCGCAGTTCGTTTTCCAGAGCTTTCATTTGTGTTCAAGTTATTCATGTGAACAGGTTTTTCGTGATTTATGGCGGCACGACGAGAATTAACAGACTTTGAACGTGGAATGTTAGTTGGAGCTAGACGCATGGGTCATTCCATTACGGATATCGTTAGTGAATTCAACATTCCGAGATCCACAGTATCAAGAGTGTGCCGAGAGTATGAAATTTCAGGCATCACATCCCATCATGGACAGCGCAGTGGGCGACCACCTGCACTTAACGACCGAGACCACCGACGCCTGTATAGAATGGTCAATGTTAATAAACACGCAACACTTCGTCAAATAACTGCAGGAATCAGTGGGGGACGTACGTGGGACGTGTCCGATAGGACTGTGCGGCGAAATTTGTCTTCCTTGGCCTATGACAGCAGAAGACCGACTCGAGTGCCTTTACTGACAGCACGACATTGCCTGCAGCGACTCTCCTGGGCTCGTGAGCATATCGACTGGTCCCTAGACCAGTGGAAAACTGTGGCATGGTCAGATGAGTCACGATTTCAGTTGTTACGAGCTGCTGGTAGAGTTCGGGTGTGGCGCAGACCCCACGAAATCATGAACCCAAACTGTCAGCAAGGCACTGTTCAAGCTGGTGGTGGCTGCATAATTCTGTGGGCTGTTTTTACATGGCATGGACTCGGTCCTCTGGTGCAACTGAAGCGATCATTGACTGGAAATGGTTATGTTCAGCTGCTTGTAGATCACTTGCAGCCATTCATGGACTTCACGTACCCACACAACGATGGGATTTTTATGGATGACAATGCGCCATGTCACCGGGCCAGAACTGTTCGCGATTGGTTGGAAGAATATTCCGGACAATTTCAGCGCATGATCTGGCCACCTAGATCGCCCGATATGAATCCCATAGAGCATTTATGGGACATCATTGAAAGGTCCGTTCGTGCCCAAACTCCTGCACCATCCCCACTTTCACAATTATGGACGTCTATACAGACAACATGGCTCAATATTCCGGACTTCCAACGACTTGTGGACTCCATGACACGTCGAGTTGTTGCACTTCGCCGGGCAAAAGGAGGACCGACACGATATTAACAGCCATCCCATGACTTTTGTCACTTGAGTGTGTATATATATATATATATATATATATATATATATATATATATATATAT
>JAOUZG010013036.1:1331685-1342170 GCA_026289955.1 Argiope argentata
AGAACAAGGCCAAGAGAATATGGAGAAGAAGATAGAACAAGGCCAAGCTAATATTATTGAAGTAATCAACAACAAAGTGGATGCTTTGGCGGAAAAGGTCCAAGAGAACGATATAAAAATTCGCAATATTCAGCAGAGTTGTGAACAGAATGGGGAAAATCTCCGTAGAGTTGAAGAGAAATTTGATGAAAGATTAAACACCTTTGAGCAAGAAATTGAGAGGAAAGTCGAGGAAAAATTGAAGAGAATGGAAGGTGCACAGATAAAAGCTGAAAACCCATCCTCGAATGTTCGTGAGCCCGAAATATTTCAACATGGACCTGCTATTCCTAAATCAAGCATTAAAGTTTCCACGTACGACGGAAAAACATCCTGGCAAGTCTACAAGACTCAATTCTCCATCGTCGCAGAAGCCAATGGTTGGGATCCAGTCACGAAGGCTCGTCAACTGGCTGCATCACTACGGGCAGAAGCTGCAGATATTTTGAGGACTGTTCCTGAAGATCAACATCTGGAATTTGAAGCTCTTTCAAACGCTCTGGAGTTGCGCTTCGGAGAAAAGTGCCTCAAGGACTATAGCCGTCTTCAGTTAAAGACCCGGCAACAACGATCGAATGAAAGCCTGCAAGAGCTTGCAGCAGATGTAGAGAGACTCTCCCATCTTGCCTTCTCCGACTGTCCTGCCGAGGTACAGGAAACACTGGCCCTGCAGTATTTCATAGACGGTGTGAGGGATCCAGAGATACAAAAGTCACTGCGAATGGCTGAATTGAAGGACTTGAAATCAGCCTTGGTTTACTCAATGAAATTTGAAGCAGCTCAGCAAGCTTCACGGAGGGATCGCCACTCAGTAAGAGGTGCTACGGTTCAAGATGTATCAGACTCTTCGATGCAAAATCTAACTGAAGTGGTAAAAACAATTTGCCAGGTTATCCGGAAAGGAGATGAAAGGCCCAATAAACATGGCCAGAGAACTGTGAAATGTTGGAAATGCGGCGACGAGGGCCATGTTCAAAGGAATTGTTCAGCCCGCTTAAATACACGGGCTAAAGACTCTTCTCAAAACAACCAGGAAAACTAGAATTTGGCGGTCTCGCGGGGCGGAGGTTGCCAGATGAAGAAAAGCCCCATTTTGGAGTTTTACAGATATCTTCCAGAGGCGGCGGTGAAAATGGTTTATTTGTTGAAGCCTTCGTCAACGGAACTCCCTGCCGAATGATCGTTGACACAGGAGCCAACGTAACCATCATGCGAAGAGATGTTGCAGAACAACTCGGAAGGAAAATTCTCTGGACACCGCCCTGCGTCACCCTCCAAACAGTCACTGGTGACAAAATCCCGATTATTGGAAAAATGAATATTGTGATAAGATTTGGAAATGCTACTTATGACCATGCCGTTTACATAGCTGAAATTACAGATGATTTTATACTTGGACTGGACTTTCTGAAGAAATATGATTTTGTTATTGACTTTAAAAATAACTCCCTGCACTCCACATCAGAAGTCGTGACTCTTTTCCATTTAGGTTCTGGAGGACTAAACACTTGCCATCGGATTGTTGCTTCAACAGATTTTGTTATCCCCACTAGAAGAGAAATAATTTTAGAGGGATCTACTGGCGAAACGGAGAATTTCCGGTTTGGTGTTGTTGAATTTTCCAGTGACGGGAGTCTTCCAAGCGGAACGATGGTGGCCTCCAGTCTTGTAGATCTCTCCAAAAAGAATGTACCCATCAGGGTTATCAATGTCAGTAATAAATCAAAATTAATTAAGAAGGGTGAAGTTCTAGCTAAATGCTCTCCAGTTACCTGTATCGAGAAAAATCCCTGCTTAACATCAAAGGAGTCTTCCGACTGTTTAAGCCTGGAATTACTTAAAGACACTGAATTGAAGGAGGGGCAAAGAGTCGAGGCAGGAAGAGTTATTGATGAATTTAAAGACTTATTCTCCCAAACATCCGATGATGTCGGGAGAACAAAGTTAACGCAACACCAAATAAATACTGGAAATCATCCTCCTATACGACAGAACGCCAGAAGATTGCCATTTGCCAAAGTGGAAGAGGTGAAAGATTTGTTAAATGAGATGCAAGAAAAGGACGTCATTGAACCTTCGTCTAGTCCTTGGGCCTCTCCCATCGTTTTGGTCCGAAAGAAAGATGGTTCTACAAGATTCTGTGTAGATTACCGGCGATTGAATGACATCACGAAGAAAGATTCGTACCCTCTTCCCCGAATCGATGATACACTAGATACACTCTCCGGGAACGAGTGGTTCTCCACTCTCGATCTGAAGAGTGGATACTGGCAAGTGGAGATTCATCCTGACGATCGTGAGAAAACAGCGTTCACAACTGGAGGACATGGACTGTGGCAATTTAAGGTCATGCCTTTTGGCCTCTGTAATGCGCCAGCAACTTTTGAACGCCTAATGGAGACAGTTTTAAAAGGACTTACTCCAGAAGCTTGCCTCGTTTATCTTGATGACATCATCATTGTCGGACGGAATTTTGAAGAGCATCTTTGTAATTTGAGAAAGGTTCTAGATAAATTAAAAGATGCCAACTTGAAGTTGAATCCATCTAAATGTCGTTTGTTTCGTCATGAGGTAAGCTACCTTGGACACATAATTTCTGCAGCGGGTGTCCAAACAGACCCGGAAAAAGTGTCAGCAGTTAGAGACTGGCGCCGCCCTGAGAATGTGCATGAACTTAGAAGCTTCTTGGGCCTCTGTACATATTACAGGAGATTTGGTAAGGGGTTTTCTTTAATCGCTAGACCACTACACAGGCTAACTGAAAACAAACAAAAATTCTTGTGGTCGGAGGATTGCGAAAAGGCATTTAACGACTTGAAAGAAGCCTTGACATCGACTCCCATCCTGTCCTATCCTGATCCTGAAAAACAATTCATCCTGGATACAGATGCAAGTAATGAGAACGTTGGAGCAGTATTATCTCAAGAAATCGACGGCCACGAACGTGTCATCGCATATTGGAGCAAGTGTCTTTCGAAACCGGAACGAAATTATTGTGTCACCAGGAAAGAATTGCTCGCTATAGTGAAGGCCGTGGAGAATTTCCATAGTTACCTTTATGGAAGAAAATTTCTGCTCCGAACCGACCATGCATCTCTGACTTGGCTTTTAAATTTCAAGAATCCGGAGGGTCAGATAGCTAGATGGATACAGAAACTTCAGGAATACGACTTTGAAATCAAACATAGGAAAGGGTCGTTGCATGGAAATGCAGATGCCTTATCAAGAAAGCCCTGCTCCGAGGGTTGTCGCTACTGCTCCTCTGTTGAAGAGAAATATGGGATTGTTACACCAACTGTACGCCAAATCGCAGGAGCCGTCCAACCTCAATATGATCCATGGAGTGATGAAGAGGTTCGTAAAGAACAAATAAATGATCCTGACATTAAACCGATTATAGAATTCATGCAATCAAACAATTCAAGACCTGAATGGCAGGACATTTCAAGCCTCAGTACTGGAACTAAACGTTATTGGGCTCTCTGGAATTCACTTGAAATTAGAAACGGCATCTTGTATAGAAAATGCGAGTCCGAAGATGGGAAGTCAGTTAAGAAGCAACTTGTACTTCCCCGATCGAGGATAAACCAAGTTCTGAAGGAGTTACACAGCAGTCCGGCTGGTGGCCATTTCGGAGTCATGAAGACAATTCATAAAGTCCGGGAGCGTTTCTATTGGAACAACTTGAAAGATAATGTTCAAGAATGGTGCAGAACATGTGATGACTGTAACGCCCGTAAAGGACCAAAAACACGCAGTCGTGGTAAGTTACAGCGGTATAACGTAGGTGCACCATTTGAGAGAATCGCCTTTGACATCTTGGGACCTCTTCCTCGGACGGACAATGGAAATAGAAGCATTCTAGTTGTTATGGACTATTTCACGAAGTGGCCAGAGGCTTATCCAATTCCTGATCAAGAGGCGACTACTGTAGCAGAAGTCTTGCTTCAGAACTGGATTTCCAGATTTGGAACGCCTCTTCAGCTTCACTCTGATCAAGGGAGGAATTTTACTTCTGCTGTATGTCAAGGACTCTGCAAACTCCTTCGAATCGACAAAACTCAGACAACACCTCTTCATCCCCAATCAGACGGCATGGTAGAGAGGTTCAATCGTACTATTCTAAATAACCTCTCTCTTTTCGTTTCGAAAAACCAACAAGATTGGGATCAGAAACTACCCCTGTTCCTGCTTGCTTATAGAAGCGCGGTTCACGAAACGACTGGCTTCACACCATCCAAGATGCTCTTTGGACGGGAACTCCGACTGCCCTGTGATTTTCTGTTCGGGTGTCCACCGGATACGCCTTCTTCGCCTGTGGATTATGTTCAAGACCTCCAGGCCCGTTTAGAAGACGTACACAGGTTTGCCCGAGATCGGATCAACATAGCGACGGAAAAGATGAAGACCAGGTACGACACGAAAGCCACTGGACATGAATTCAAGAAAGGTGACAAGGTATGGTTCTAGAACCCGATTCGACGAAAGGGACTCTCTCCGAAGCTGCAGTCTTCCTGGGAAGGCCCTTATACAGTCCTGAAAAGACTGAATGACGTCGTGGTTCGAATAAGGAAGTCACCGAACTCAAAACCAAGAGTAGTACATTACGACCGGCTAGCCCCTTATTATGGTGACTTGTCAAATACTTAGTTGAAACCATGGTTTCCTCATTTATGTAAATATGACCTGTATATTTGTAAATAGTGTTCTTTATGTTAATTCTTTTTTTAATGATTATGTCTGTAATTTTGTGTGTATGGTATTGTTACTTTTGAGTGTCTTCTGCTCGGGGTCTGTACTGCCCGGGACGTGCAGTCCTTGAGGAGGGGGCAATGTTACAAGCGGGCGAGCGGCACGAAAACTCGCCAAAGATGACAACGTTTGGCGAAGAGCCTAGCGCCAGCTTGATTGGTTTGGCGAAAGGAATAGTCTAGTAGCCGCTAGATTGTGCGCGATGTTTTGAGAATTTTCACGAGATTCAGGTGCACGCGCTTCTCGGCTATATAAGGACGAATAGCCGGAGCGAGGAGTTAGTTGCTATAGTGATTTGATCGAGTTAGTTGAGAGTTTGCTCTGAAATAAAAAGCGTCTCGCTGGATTAAAGGATTTGTGAGCTGTGTTTGCGTTTGCTGTTAACGCTGTGTTATTGAGCTCGTTGCGATTTACTGTATCTGTGCTATACGATAGCAGTTTTGCAGTCTGTTTTTATCGTACGTAAGACTTGAATTTACGCTGTAATTAACTGTTGATTGCTGGATTGTATTTATCTGAAATTTTTACTTTATTAATTATCCTGTAAATAACTGTAAATAGCTGTAAATAAACTTTGTTTGTGCTGTCCTCATACAAAGTCCATTCAATCCGAATCCGCTACACTAAAAACGTAACAATATTTATAAAAATAGCTCATGATAATATTAAAATGCTTTTAATATAAGGCCAGTCCTTTTAGAATAAATTTCAATCTTTATTTTATTGATACTTTTCATTATCGTTAAGTAATAAAGGACGCGTTTTATACAATCATTCATTCGTTTAAAAAATTTAATACATAACAGGCAATATTCCATGAACAAATAGCAAATCGCTAAACGCACCAGTGGTGGAATATTTTGTATTTATACCGATTTCTATTAAATAACGATATTAAGTAGTTTGTATTAATATGCAACAGTGGAAAGGAAATTTCGTTCTGTGCAATGCCTTTTTCTTTCTTGCATCTAGTATAGATTTGTTTAGATTATTATGAATTCAAATAACTTTATTTATCATATTAATTTACTTCCAAATAATCTTCGTTTATGAATCAGCAAATTCGGCACTAAATCCTTTTGCTGTGCGATACAATTTCTGACAAATTTCATTCTAATGCAACTTTTGCTCTGCAAAAATTTTAGCATATTAAAAAAAAAAAAATAGTTACATTTATTTAAAAGATGTTTTAAAAAAATATTACATTTGAGTATTTTAGATAATGATTGTTTTATTTAGCTTGAATTAAATGAGTACATAAATACAGTGGTTTTAAAATTCTATGTCAAATATCACAATAATAATCCTTTAGACAGATGAAAAACCCATTTAATTTTGCTTCATTTGGTTAAGCTCAGCTTTATTTAGTTAATATTTATAAACATTCCATGTAAATCTAAATGCGAATGATATTTATATTCAACGTATCGGGATGATAAGCCCTTCGTGAATCAACAATGCTTTTTTTTTCAACAATTTTGAAGCAACTAATTATGTTAGTATGATGTGACATTATTTTGTTGCAATCAAGTGAATCTTCACTTTAGTCATAGAGAAATTTTTATTAAAGCACGCATTTAAAAGTAAGGGAATTTGAATAAAATTGTTGGAAAACATATTTATTTTTAACATGCAATTTTTCTTCATTTTGCCTTGCATTCTTAGATGCAATAGTGCAGATTGGAAAAAAAAATCGCTGTACACTTTGAAAAAGGAGTCCCTTCTTTTTATTTCAATTAATAATATTTAACAAAAAAAAATTGGAAAACAATTTTAAGCTGTTTCTCTCACACCTGCCGGATTTAATGGTTATGTGCAATATCCCTTTTTTGCAACTTAATATCATTTTCTAGATGGTCCCTCTGAAAAACAGTAAGCTGGGAAGAAAAAAAAAAAGACGAGCGAATTTATTTACTGCCAAGGGAGAAAAAAAACTCAAAATGGATTTTAAAAAAACCGGAACAAAACACTGAGGTGTTTTTCCGACACGCGTTGGTCGTGCTTTTGACCTACTTCTCTGCCAGACGAATCAAATAGCCACGTGACTTCAGATATGCGCGTGTCGTGACACATTATTTTAAAAACATTATTTATGTTTTCCGTTCATGCGTACTGTTTTGCTCTCTCACAGAATTCAGGAAGGGAGAGAGAGAGAGAAACATTCACCGGATGCATTTATTCGTAGTGGATGCGGAAAGTAAATATGACCGTTGCGCAGGATTGTTTTATATATTAGATAGGATGACAAATTGTTATTGATAATGCTAAAGTCTTTTTAATCTTTTGTAAGTGATCCTTGTACGTGCTTGCAATAATCTGAAGAGTTAAGTGACTGATCCCCTCTCCCGTGCTTAACGAATGCTGTTTAACCTTTAACGATCAAGACGCGGTTTCTCATAAAAGATTTAATCTTGCAAGTTTCGGTCAATTTATTACGACTCCATAAATAACTAGTGTCGGCGCTGGAAATAATAGAATTTCATACGCAATTTTATATTCGTTTATTAAAATCAACTAATGAATTTTTTTCTGTCTCAACATTAGCTATATTTCCATTTTCAGAAAATTTGGTATGTCTAGGAAGGGGAGGTGATCATAGTTCTAAGTGACGCATATTCCAGTTACTATCGTAAGCTATTCCTTCTCTTTTGGAGTTTTTCAAAAGAAATTTGATGATTCGTTAAAGAAGTAATATTGTGAATTCCTAATTAAACAACTAATTATTGACTGAAGGACAGGAGAATGCCTCTGACTGTTTTATGGGTGTTTCTCAAAATTGACTTTTAATGTTAGCCGGAGAAGAGGGCTCGATGAGCTTCATTCGCAAGGAGGATTTATTTGAATCTCCAATAATTAGTTTCTCAGAGAAGAAGAAAAAAAGTCCCAGTTCCAAATCACTGAGTCTTGCATTTTTCGTGCCCGATGCACAAAGGCAGTTGACCGTGATCTCTTTCGCATAATGTAAACACCGAAATACTAAAAATACATTTCAGAGTATCCGATGCAAAAGGGGTGCGATATTTTTATTTTTCCATTATTAACACTCAAATCAGCGCAATTTGAACGCTTTGAAGCCACATCTGAAAGGAATCGATTTTCGACAATAAAGCTTTATTGGTTTTGCATGTAAGTTTAAAAATTTTTTGAGAATACTAATTTTAATTCTGCTTAATTTGGGTATTTATTGCACATCAAAAATATTTATTATTATTTTTTTTAATCAGTTTTAACATTTGCAATTATTTTTTTCGCAATAAGACTAGAGTCAAACATATAACAATGTTGTAACTTTGGCCGGAAATAGTGTTCCTTTGATGCGTAGTTACTATAAAAATAAATACAAATGGCAAAATGAATTTTTTGCATGAAATAATTAGATAACTATTTTTCATAAAGTCTCAAATTTTAACGCATAAAACAAATTTATTTAAGTCAGAGCTTTTAAAAGGTTCATTCCTTATATTACTATTTAATGAATATGGAAAATCCTTATTTAAGGTTATAATTTAAAAAATGCTCTTTTTTTTAAGAATTTTTTTCCCTTGAATCTCTTATTTGTTTAATTTATCATTATTATTATTATTGGGACGGTAGAATTTTGCGTGTGTGTGTCATTTTCTGTGTTTTTAATTTTGAGATCATTCTTTAATTTTAATGTATGCCAGAACAGCATTTCAGGACCATAAGCCGTAGTCGCTGATTATTTTGATTTATTTTTCATGCTTTTAGTTGTTCTTATTCTTTGTTTAACCTTATAAAAAGGCCTCCCATTTTCAGGAATTATACTGGAGAGGTCCATGGTACATTTAGACTGCCAAGAGTTTGGCCCAGAATTTGCGTTGACGGATCTACAGAGGCTGAATCATGCATAAGATACGAATGAATCATCGTGAATGTAGAAACTCGCCATTATTTAAAATAATAAAGGGAACAAGGTCTGTAAACTGCAACAGTAAACACAAGATAGTATGGCGAGACCAATTCGGTAACCCAGCACCGTATACAGTGACAGTTTTACATCCACTGCTTGAATGTTAGCATGCATCTGCTCATCACCTGGTTGTAATGAGTAACAAGACGCATTCGGTTATTGTTGTAATTATCGTGGATTTTCCTCCTCACATCATTTATTCAGTCACCTCAAAAACAGGAGTAGGTGTGAGTTTCGGGATTCTCAAGAAGTAACGACGCAGGTTTTTCCACACTCGATAGTGTCTGATGGATAAAGGGCTTAAACAATCGAAGAAAATCCGTCTCGTCAGTTCATTTGAAAGACATCCTGCAAGACTAAAAGTAATCAAGGATTCAAACCACTTACATTTAAGATATTGTATAAAATATCTTATCACATCATAATTTTACTATCAGCCTGAAAGAAATGAATATGCCCACTGAGGGATGGAATTATTTACTTGGCGTTTCCAAAGTCTGTCTGCTTTTCCGTCTTGCGCTTGTGTTTCAAATTTAAACTGAAGCCTCTGGCGTGGTCCGTAAGATCAAGTGCCAAATAGAAATTTAGTCCACACATAGCCCTCTTCCTCCCACTCTGAGAAGTTGATCGCGTTGAAGTGTCTCTAGCTTCTTCTGAATGAGAAACATTGTATTTTTGACACGATCAAAGCAAAAACGTATCATGGTGGTCAAAGGCGCAATTTTATTACATTTTACCGTTTCACATTTAAACTTGCATACTTCCTTTTTGGCTACAAATAGAAAAATCAGAGTTTAAATAAAATAAGATTAGTATTCTGTGTATAGTACGCTATTCTAATTTCTTAATTACATTAAAAATGCAACAACTTTTTATTTTATTTTATTATTTGTTTTTAGTAGTACTTTTATTAACCAAAGTAGCAATCGTCAAAAATGTTGCAGAATCTTCATGACTTAGAACCCACTGAGTTCCAAAAAACATATTTTTGTAAAGTGTCAGTCTGTCTGTCTGCGACAAAGATAACTAAAAATAAAAATGAAAATTCGGTTTACGGTCTTTACTCTAAATGTGCAGATTGTGTCACATTTTGTGTAAAATCTGTTCAGATGAAGTCCGACTGTTAACAAACTGCAAAACGAAAACAGCTAGCTAGATGAGATTCGGTACGCAGGTGTAACACCTGTGGTATAGAAACCTGAAAATTTTGAGCCAAGTCCTACAACGGGTTGACTGTACTTTCAGAAATGAATAAATGCGATGAATCGAAAACGCAACGACTTAAAAATTTCAAATTTAGTATAAGAACTTCTGACTACTAATGCATTTTCACGTCAAATTTTTGTTGCCTAAAACACTAATACGATTTTTGGATATTGTTAAGCATGCTAGGGATTGATCGCTAAATAACTTGCCAAGTATCACATGATAGATTCACCAAAAATGCCACATTCACTCCGAAAGTCGGCATTTCGTAATTGTTGTAAGCCAGCGCCCCGCAAAATGGTTTTTGGCACAAGTTTACTAAAGCGAATACGAGAGAGTTTTAGGGAGACTATTCCCAATGGTTTTAAAATAGCAACAAATTTAGATCGTTAAATAGTGACTAGTTTTCCCATTAAACAGAAAAACTTTCACATTTTATGTTGCGTAGCTAGCACAGACAGAGCAACTATTCAAAGGTACAATATTCCCCTTTTTCAGTTCCTACTATTAACTCACACTTTCCCTATATATATATATATATATATATATATATATAT
>JAOUZG010013036.1:1342270-1375667 GCA_026289955.1 Argiope argentata
ATATATATATATATATAAATATATATATATATATATATATATACTAGTCGCCTTTGGCGACCAATCGGTTCGCCAGTATTAATGCTTGCTAATATGCTCAATTAATATTTTATGTAACTGGTTTCATAAAAGATTTTTCAGAAAAATATTTTTTAACTTCAAATCTTGATAGTCATATAATTCACTTATATAATTATGTAGGCCTTGAGATGCTCTGTCCAAAGTACAACTCTTTCATCCAAACCCCTAAATATCAATTTTGAATTTAAGTGGAAATAATGATACTGCTATTAATATAAAGATTTTTTTCTTCTTTTTGCTGAATTCTGGCTTGTATTTAAATAAAAAGTATGAGAAGTGAATGCAAAGTCGTTCGTCATTGAAGTCTTATGCGCAATACAGGATAGTTTTCATAATTTATAACATCTCAAAGAATTACTCAGCAAAAATTGTACGGATTCATCATAAAATTCAGTTTTTAGCTTTATTCTTTAAAAGGATGTAAATGCTGTTAATAATTATATTTTAATTTTTTGACTTATAATAATTTTTCGAACCTGACCAATCCATTAAGTTTTGGAATATTAAAACATCAGAAGAATCGACATTTTCATAATCTAGGCCAATCACTCTTAAGAAATCTTAAGTGATTGGTTTCTTTGAGGCGGTCGATGAAGTGATCTAATGTCGTCCATTTATATTGAATAGTGATATCGAAATTTTCATAAATCCGCCAGCTTTAGAGATTGTTGTACTTCACAAGAGTGAAATTTTGTTTTATTTATGACATTAAATTTTCAAGAATATTTTGTTAAATATGATTCACAGGACAGAGGATAAATGTAAAAATTTTAAATTCGTAATTACTCAGCATTTATTGACCCAATTTACAGAACACATAGTTATTTATTTATTTATTAAAACATTGATATGATATAAAAAATAATTTTTTAAACTTTGAGATAATTTAAAAATTAGTTTTTTTTTTCTGCAATATTTTCGGATTTCATCCCAGAAAAATGCCAAAATTCAATTTAATTTTTAATTAAATATATTAAAAATTATCCCCCTCCAAGGTGTATATGTGCCAAGTTAGGTAGCTGTATATCATATGGTCTGTGGTCTGTAGAGCATCAATACACACATACAAACACATGCGCAAACACATTCAGTTAATTATGTCTAGGGGAGAATTCCTGACATTGATTGTCCCAGAAATGATATTTCACTTAAATGGTGAATGGAAAAGTTTAAAATCTTACTTTTTAATAGAATAGTAAGATTCAAATTTTCGTAAATCATTCAATTTTAATGATTAGTTTAGTGCATAGAAGTGCAACTTTTTTCTGTTTAAAATATAAGTGCTTCAAGAATTTTTAATTATTAAATGTGACTCACAGAGCAGAGTATCGAAAAAAAATTTAATTCTTCCTTCATCAGAGCATTTATTGACCAAAATTACATAAAATGTAGTTACTTATTTCATTTAGACCATTTGTTAACAGACCTACGTACTAAACAATATATGCCCCTATTACTAAAGATCTAAAAATTGGACCAGTGGGTCCGAATTTGAATGGATATTCTGCATGAATTAAACAATGATTGTTTTCATGAAGTAGATGTATTGAATCAATAATATAAATACTGCGAACAATTACAGAAAACTTAATTTTGCCTTTATTTTTTTAGAAAATATCTTATTTATTTATTTCATTGAATCAAGTGCTGAAAATTACATTTTTCTGGATTTTATTAACAGTAATAATTAAATTTTTTTTTCTCAGAGATTTTGTCTACGCGATACAAATACGCTGATAAAAGATAATGTTTTATCATACGCATGCGGATTAAATTTCTATTTAGCACGAAAAAAATTGTTGAAAAATATGCCTAAAATGTTTATTTAAAAATTCACTATAGATAAAAAAAAATGTTTTAACTTTTATGTAAAAAAAAATTGATATCATTAAAAAGATAATTTTTTGATCTAAAAATTATTTTTGTGTGATCATATTTTTGGAAGTTATCGCCAAAAAACGTCTGAATTTCACTTAATTTTTAATTACTTAAAATTAGAATTAAAATTTTTTTGAATCTAAACCATTTTCGAATGCATTTGAAACAAAAAATTTCCTCAAAATCGGTCCAACCGTTTAGAAGGAGTTCAGTCACATACACACGCAGTGAAGAATTTATATATAAAGATATCTTGTTCAAATTTTCAATCGTTAATAAAATATTTTTCATTCATCCACTCAAATCCAAGTAATTTTTTTTAAACTTATAGTGGATGACTTTTGATATTAATACAGTTTTTTTTAAATATTAATTCATTAATTTTTTATTAATTAATTAAAAACTAACTTTCTTACCAAAAATCATTTCTCCGCAGCCAAATAAGTAACGAATTCGGTTTGTTATTTCCCAACGCCAATGAGGTTGGGCTTAACGTGTTTTCGGCCTATTATTTAAAAAGATTTTGCTTATTTTTATAATGCTTGATGCATTTAAAATCAAACATTGTTAAATAATTGATTTTAAACATTGGTAATTAATTGATTTTTCTGATTTATTTAAAAATACTTTCTAATTAAAATACAGAGTATAGAAAATTAGAAATTTCAAATCTATATTGAGTACTCCAACTTGTGTAGAAAAATCGCGCATTTTGCGGTGTCACAATTGGTTTTAAATCCTCAATTGGCGTTGAAAATTCAATGCTAGTATAATTTTTTGATCAATTATTTATAGTAATTGCAATTGTTAGGCCGGAGATAGTCTGGTTGGTATGACGTTGGATTCCCATCCATTGGGTTGCGAGTTCGAGCACCATGAGTAAAACGGAGAATAGAAATTACCAAGAAATTCAGTTTCTATTTTGCCGCTTAATATTGTGATTCTGTCATATTTGTAGACATATTTATATTAATTGTAATTGTTTAATAAAGAGTAACTAAAATGAAAATTTTCTTTGTTAACCTAAGTAGGAATTCAGTAAAAAAAATAGTTTTTTTTTTTAAATTTACTTTTTACTAATAATTCAAATGAGCAAATCGATACAGATTCCCTAATCAGTCCAGCAGGATAAAATGAATCATTTGTGTATGGCAATTAGTTGCATTGTTTCAGAGCACGATAGATATTTTGAAACAAACTTCTTGATTTCGAACCATGGCCAGATGCAGAAAACCATACTTGAATGGGTTTCTGCCTACCTAATTTCCAAATTCTCTAAACTTCCGCTCTACATCAAAAGGAAGCAGTTGACGCCAAATGGTTTATCAAGCACTAGACCCACATATACGGCAGTGGGGATTTGTGTGTGTGTGTGTGTGTGTGTGTGTGTGTGTGTGTGTGTGTGTGTGTGTGTGTGTGTGTGTGTGTGTGTGTGTGTGTGTGTGTGTGTGTGTGTGTGTGTGTGTGTGTGTGTGTGTGTGTGTGTGTGTGTGTGTGAGTGGGGGTGTGTGTGTGTGTGTGTGTGTGTGTGTGTGTGTGTGTGTGTGTGTGTGTGTGGAATTAATCCTTTAAATCAAGCCACCAGGCTATCGATTATACTAGATGCTATTGAAAAATTAAAGAGGTATCACAAGAACTGTTAGATCGACGTTATTTTAAAAAAATGAAAAATCACTCTGTTCTCTGAAAAATCTCAAAATGAAATATAACAGAAAAAAAAAGGAAAAATCACTCTGTTATTCTACTTTGTCCATTTAGAGATAATATATTTCTTGAATAAAAGTAATCATTTCGATTTACATTACTAAACGAACTCGGTTTGTACTTTAGATTCTGTAGAATGTTTTTAAATATCTGTTTGATGCATATGCATATATATATTGTAAAGCTTTTTTTTTTCAAATCAGCAAAGGAAGATTAGCATTTATTTATATTGAAATCTTTACAACGAATGAATGATGCATTTTTCAGTACAGCTTTATAACAGCATTAGTTATCAAACATCCATGTTTTACTCTCGAACTCATTTTTCTCTGTGGGGAGAAAGAACATAAAATCTCTTGTTATGCCAGAAAAAAAAATGGGATGGGTGTCCCCTCGTGTCCTCATTTTCGATCTCTTAACCCTATCTCAAAGAACTAGAAGAGGGGAGAAATCTCATCGGAGAGAGGAGGGTTATGAGCAAAGTTTGAGGAAGGGGTGAGGCGTAATCCTTTATTCTAACGCGGGGGCGAACCCCTTTTTACCCTGTCTTCCCTTTTACCCGCTTATCGAACCGAATGCAGAGGCTTGTTTTTCTCCGTGACCGAAAAAATCGATTTCTTGCTGGGGGAAGCTTTAACGAAAGGGGGAGAGGGTTTGATATTCGAGGGCTCGTTTCGACGGGGGTGTATGAGATACAGACGCAATGGCATCCATCCCTTTTTACGTCCCCCTAAAATGATGCAGGAAACTGGACATTAATCCGACGTGGTTGCGCCTTGGTGAGTAACTAAGGCCCAGATGCCCAGCCTGATTTCGTTTGCAACTCTTTTAATCCGAGACGGATCCGCAACGCTAATTTGGCGGGTTTTGTTCGAATGCGGGGATCAAGGATTGAGATTAAGTCGAACAAAATCCAAGAAAACACGACTTCCTGGCGAAACAGGTGCATTTTCCGCAATCGGAAGGAGTTGTTTAAAAAGTACCGAAGTCCTTAGATTTTGAGAACGAATGAAGACTCAATTCCAGTTTATTGAGGATACGGGGATTCCAAGTCTCCGTGCCGTCAAAAAACGACGAGACCCCGCTTCAAGCTACTTTGGCAAAAGCAGGTTCCTTTCGAATGCACGTCTGAGTGTCCGTGCGTATCAAACCAACGTAACAGTCACCTGAGAGCACTCTTCAAGTCATTGGATTGACGTAAACATTAAACAAGATTATTGTTCGCTTTTTCAATTCCCCCACGATGTTACTCAACGTTTAAAATATTTGTACGTTATGAGCTAATGGGATTTTTCTTCTTCTTCGAAGCAATGAAAAGTTCAACACTGAATTAGTTTTCGAATCATTGACTTTAATAGTCAGAAGGTACGAAAAAAGAGAGGAGACCGTATTTTCAGTTGCTATTAGTCCATGTTAATCAATTTGTGTGATTAAAAAAAATACGGTCTCCTTAAAATTTCGTCGCATGTTCTTTAATAAGCGCATTATCCCAGAAAACGCCTTATGCAGCGCCGGCGTACAACAATTTCGAAATATTAACCTTCGCATGAATTTGCCTGTTTTTTTCAAATACAGAACTATATTTTTATTTACAAAATTACATGCCAAATCTGATGTATTTAAATCATTGCTTTGTTGAGTGATCGCGTTTACATGCTGTAGGTACAGATCTGCAAATGTTAAAGCTTTTGATGGACTTTGATAGCTGTTGATAGCTCAAACTTTAAAAGTTCTCGGCACTGTACATGTTAATTCTGCATATCAGATTTTATGCATCTAGCTCTCTAGGTTTTGTAGTTGTTAATTTATATTCGAGCAATCGGACAGGCTGACTGCCTCTGAAGGGACTTAATAGAAATCCAATAATTTTAGACCCTGTTCCAAATTTCCTGCGTATTATTCAAACATTTTTTTTTTTGTTGCTATCTTTCTCACAGACAGGCGGACATTTTTTTAAAAAAAATGTCTCTTTCGAACTCAGAGAGAACTAATAAGTGCGGAGGTTCATGAAAATCTCCCTGCTTCGTGCAGGAGAAAGTGGAGAAAAAAAAAAGAGCTGTAGGAAGGTCAGTTCAGGAAACATAATTAAGGAGACATAATTCTGAAATAATTTTTTAAGAAAAAAAAAGACGAAGCTTAACTTGTGATTTAATTAAAAGGGCATGGAAGGCTTCCTTGTCCGTTTCGGCAGCCTAAAATCATCGCAAAAGATTTGTATTCTTTATGCACAAAAATTACTTTGAGAATTTCATCCGAATGAATTTTCACTTTTACAATTTTTCATTTACTAGATATTTATCACTATTTATTCGCAAAGAAAATTCTCGTTCAAATTGTACTTCTTTTTTCAAACAATTTTGCATGTTAAAACATGCCATTTAATTTTAACGCACCATTATAAGTCATTACAAATGATTTACGCATTTATTACTGTAAAAATTTTGTAGCCAAACTTTTTAATTTCTTTTTTCTTTCTTTATTACTTTTTTGTATTGAAATACCTTCAAAAATTTGATTAATCCAAATGATCTATCAAAGTATAAACAATCAACATTAAATGAAGTTTTTAAATGGTGTACATTAAGCAAGTTTTTAAGTACCCATAAATTCATGATTTGATCTTAATTCTGCAGTTCTATTTATAATAATTTTCATTACTTCAAACAAAATTAGAGTTAACAAAAAATGTGAACATGTAAACTAATAGAGGGCAGTATTAGTAGATTTCGGATCTATAATGAGCATTTGAACGAATGAATAGGAGAGTTTATTCAACGAAAACTATTTTTAAAAAGTCAATTTTTGCTTAGGTCAACAAAGAAAAATTTAATTTCAGTTACTTTTTATTAAATAATTACAATGAAAATAAATAATCTCTCAAAAAATGATTGAATTTCTCAAAAATTGAACTTGCATTCTCCTTCACGTGAAAAATACTGACATTCTTACATTTCACCGATTGCGCTATTGCCTGTCAAATTCAATTTTCAATTCAAACTGATATTTAAAGTTTTTAAAATTAATTAAATTGAATTAATGAATTAATTAAAAAAACAGTATTAACATAAAGTGTCAACCACTACAAGTTTTAAAAAAATGCGCTTGAACTTGAGTAGATGAACAGAAAGTATTTTATTAACGATTGAAAATTTGAAAAAGATAATACGGCAATCACTCAAACCTTTAAATATTTGCGTAATACGCACTTGTAAAAAAAGAAAAAAATTAATGACTTTTAAATGCCTTAAATAGAAGAATTTGAATACAAAGACAAAATACTACTTTAAATTGTGACGATAATTAAATCTTTACAGAACGGTCGATTGATGATATGACAAAATGGCAAGTTTAAATAAATTAAAACTCTCAAAACCGGTTTAGATCTCTGCCACAAAGAATTATGAAAATTACTCATGAGTATTCTATCGAAATGCAGTGTTTACTGCTGTTGCTATGCGTAGAAATTGTATTGTTATGCGAAATGCGCAGGTTATTTATTTATTTATTTATTTATTTTTTGCGACCTGAGTGGTGGAATGCGGAGAGATGAGAGCGAGGGACATCAAGAGGCACATTACAAAGCAAATAAAAAGCGAAAGGAGCAACTGGCCCGGGGGTTAATGAGAACTGGACCCTGAGGAAGCTATCTGACTCTATTTAAAAGGTTAGCGCTCCCATAAAATTTTATGGACATGGACCCCAAAAGATATCCTTTACCACAAAATGTAGTTTATATGTTTCCTTAAATGATTCATTTTAATAAAAGCAATTTTTTATTTCAAATTATGAAAATTGATGTATAGTTTCAATGCCTTTGCATTTTCGTACGTTTTTTAAAATTCGATTAAATTCATAAATGTTTCTCAACTTTAATTTTTCAAATATTTTTTTTTATTCCTCTACTCGTTTTATAAAAGTTTTTTTTCCGCTCGAAAAAATTATATCAGCCAAAAGGAAGTAAGCCAAAGAAAGTAAAAAACTAAACTGCACATTATTCTTTAGAGTTTTGCTTTTTTTTTAGTTTTAAAGGGCGTTTTATTACTTCTTGCATTTTTAAGTATGAAGAATGATAATGTTACTATAATTTTAATAAATCTTCACCATTTTCAACGATATATTACGAGAATTATTTTCTCTATTCCATCCACGAGCGCGTTCCCACAGTATTACAAAGATGCCAGATTTAATGCCGGTAAACAAGGGTTAAATTCTTGCACGAATGAATGGTGATTATTATGTTTTTAGAAGTAATGGAAAAGATTTGTCCATTAAAAAAATAGGGAAATTTTTAAAAAGATTCAAAATCTTGAAAACACTAATTTTGTAACATACCACGTATGTAGTGCATCTAAAGTTTGCATTTTTTTAACATTTTAATATTAGTAAAAGGTTAAATATGCATTTATATAGCTTAAGCTACCATAAAAGCTTGAAAAATTACATTGTTTATGATGCTCTAGAAAATTTAAAAAGAATTTTTATGGAAAAGTAAATAATAATCCTAAGAAATTACCCAAATTTCATATTTTATGAAGCAATTTTTTAGCTCAGGGTGCTCTCATATAAAACGCTTCCAATAGCTTCCCTAATAAAGTTTCAACCTGAATCTGCGCGCATCTGCCTTGATGTCGGCCTTCCATCGCAAAAATGGCCCACTTCAAAATTTATGCTTCCTCTATTTTCAGGGAGGGGGGGATTTAAATGGCCCCTAAAATGAATTTTCGCAGTCATTAAGCATTTTAAATGTCTGTGACTTTACAGCAAGTTTTTAATTAATTTTTTTATTAGAAACTTTGTATGAATAACTGGAAATAAAAGAAATTATTCGATTAATCTGGGAAAAATTGATATTTAATCTTTATTGACTCCTGCTTTCACAAATAAAGGGACAAATATAGAATATTATTTTTTTTTTCAAATAATATTCTATAGAATACTATTAGAAACAAAAAAAAAATACTATCTTACAATCTAACTTATGGGCATTATGATTGCGAGACAAGAGAAATAGGATTGATGGATTGATTGGACGATGGAGGTGGTTTGAAAGATGTGACAGGCATTTAAATTCTATAAGAGGATAGTAGGCAAAGCTGTCAAAAAATGTATACTGAGATAGTCGCCTTTGGTGACAAACTTGTTCATCAAGAATACTGACTTTTCTAACGCTCAACTATTAATTCGCAATACATTTATTAAAATTGCATCCTTTAATGAAACATGTGAATTAAATGGAATCCGTCTGCAAAACATTACTGCTCTGACAAAATAAAATGGGTGCTAGACTTAAAATCAAAGTACTGTCGTCAAACTTGGATTATTCCGGTCTATTTACCGTCAAATATAACCAAAATGAACGTTTATGATTTCCTTAGGCCTCCAATAGCGTGTATTTTTGACCAGTTTTTGGACAATGGGCAGATTTATGATGAGATAGACGAGAAATCGTACATTACTTTTAAGTCAACAAAATATGCATGTGTCACTATTAAAGTGTATAGTTAATAATTATATTTTTTAACTAGCCGCCTTTGGCGACCAGTCGGTTCGCCAGTATTAATGCTCGCTAAAATTTTCAAATAATATTTTATGTAGTTGTGTCTCATAACAGGTTTTTCACCAAAATATTTTTAAACCAAAAAAATTTTGATAGTCTTATCATTCATTTATAGTGTTATTTTCTTCAGATGTTCTGTTCATTGTACTACTAATCTTTCTCTTTCTATCCGTGCAATGATTGTCCCGGAATTGATATTTTACTTAAATGTTGGAGATGGAGAGAAAGGTCTAAAATTCTACGTTTTTATAGAATAATAGAGATTCAAATTTTCATAAATGCAAACGCACTAAACAAATACAGACACAATTGTTTTTCAAGAGAGGCGAAAGTTTAATAACAGCTTGGAAAATGCCGCGCACAGAGGAAATAATGGTGACATACACACACACACCTCTTTTTTTCCTCCTGCAACACCCCCCCCCTTTTGTTTTTCTTTCTACAAACCCTTTTTTCGCTTTATTCTATTTTTTCCTTCCCTGCCCAGACTATATTTTAGGCAGGTATAGATTAAATATTCATAGAGATTAAACACTAAGGAAATAAAAAGAATCGTTTAATACATAACTCCTTTCAAGAATAAAATAAACACATTTAAGAGCTCTTAATGCCGCATTTATATATAAAAAAGAATTTTTATCTTTCAGAACAACAACAAAAAAGCAACTTTATATCAGAACACGATCAATAGCAACATTAAAAAATGAAAAACGAAAAAATGATATTCAAGTCCGTTGAGGAGAACGTTTTTAATCAGCATAATCAGCTGCATAAAAGCAAGTATTTTCTTTCTTTTTTAAACATCCCGTTATCTATGAATGAAAACCAACTGACTCCGCGTATTTCTTTCTAAACAAATCATAATTTATTACTTCCTGCTATCTAACTCAGTTAGTGTGGGGGGGAAGGAAATGAAGATTTTTGGTGAGAAAGTAAGAAAAGTGTCGTTTTAACTATTTTCCACGCAGTTTTTTAATTTTTTCTCTCCATAAGAACCATCCTCGTGTCTTAACGAAAATATTTTAAAAAAAATTAGCCGAATCGGTCAAGCCGTTCTCCAGTTTTGCGCTTAGCAACGCATTTCGAGTTGCATTTTTATTATTATAGATTATTTCATAATATAACTTAGCACGATTCATCCATTATTTCGTAGAATTTTAAGCCATCTTATTTGACTATTTATCTCACTGTGTGAAACAACTGGTTTCGCGAAAGCGATTATTAGTGTCACATCACTTTGTATTAAATTTTCTACTTGGCGTCAGAATCTTTATTTGTTCATATTTCTTTCCTTTAACTGATTGGTTTTTTGACCAATTCTGTACTAGTGACCAGCAAATCCTTTTTCACTTCTAACACCATTTTATTGCTAAACGAAGTGTTGAATTAAAGGCACCTGTGAAAACATTCAATGAATGAGTCGGAACGTTCGTAAAGTGTCTTGTATATATTTCTCTTTCGTCATTTGACAATTTGCAGTAAGACCAATATTTTTGTGCCACGTACGTTCGCATATTATGCATGGAGAGATACGTATTGTGCAAAGTATTTATGTTATTATTTTCTATAACAAAATGTATTAATCAAAGAAATACATTTAGACTATTTTATTCCCGGAAATATTGTGGATAAATTAGAAAAAAGATTATTCCATTGCAGAAGCTACTTATGAATTTGGAATTTCCAAAAAAATGCGCTCATTCGAAAAACGTTTGAGATGAAAAGTTACAACTTCTAGCCAAATAGACAATTTTTTTTGTGTGTGTGAAATTAAAATCGTTCTTTTGTGACTACTGCCGGAAGAAAGCGTCGTATGACTGTTGTCAAATGACCGCAAAGAATACAGATTAAATGTTTCAGAGTTTGTGTGAATGCAGAAAATTCGATTGAATATTTCTGACAAAAAGAAGGAATAAACAACATCATATACGTGTCGAAGGGTGTGATCCTCAAGGATGAAATCCATACTTTAAGCATTAGAGCAGATTTCATGTACCGTCCGCCACAAAACAGTGGTACATTTCGCAGGAACGAGAGCTGGTTATTTTTCCAAAAGTATCCTTTGGGTTGGCCGGGCATAAATGTATCATCAGGATTCGTACAGCGTTGCTAAAATTTCTGTGCAGAACGTCCGTGATAGACGAAGGTCTCTCCCAGTACGAAATGCGATACAAAACAAACACAAAGAAAATTAGACTAACGAATTATTAAAAGCTCCGAAATTTTCCTTGTCAAGATATTTTATTGGGTTTTATGAAGACACGGTAATCATCTTGTATGCAAGATTAATTTAAACATCAGTGCAGAAGCGAACCAGATGGAAGGAAAGGCGATATTCCCTTAACGCCTAAGTATGGAAATTAAATTAAGAAGTATGGAGCTATTTTCTGAAATATTTCCATACTTCCACCTAAGAAAGACGCAATGTTTAAGGTATTAAGAAAATATTTCAGCTATCTCAGCATCTTAATTTTTTTAGAAAGTATTTCACTTATTTTTTCCAACAAACAATACTTGAAGCCCGGTAGAGGGGTGAAGTCGCTCTCTGTCCCTCTATTGATTAGGATCAGTGAGGGAAAAAAATAAAGCGTCTCTGTATATTGACAATCATTGAGTTAGTTAAGCGTATCGAAATGCGCCGCCTGTAAAATTGTCACACTTCAGGTGATTAACAAAAGCAAACAAAATATTCAGGTGATTAACAAAAGCAAACAAAATAAGATTACTAAACGAAAAAACGAAAACAAAATCTTTATACGTCTATGTAGCAGTAGTTAAATATTAAAGCAAAGAAAAAAAACTTCATAATGTTTAATAAAGTGGGAAAAGGGGATTGGGTTAGGTGGAACAAATTTTGTCTGCGCAATGATCAGTTTACCGAGAAGCAATTGACAGAGCAGTGGCAATTTATTCGTAGAAGTTGGTGACCAGCATTCTGGCTGCAGGGATTGAGCCATGTTGAGCATTTAAATCCCTGATCTACGATATATTTTTTAAGTGGATTTCTGCAGATGACACTAATGACTGCCAATCTCGTCTTTGGATCGTGCAGAATCGCGATTGGGTTTGAATTTTCAATTCCCATCTACAATATTTTGTCCCACAGATGTTTGTTTCTTACTAACGAAACAAATATTTCTTTTTTTTTCTCATCTCTTTTATATTATAACAATTTTATTAAATTGTAAATGCTTCGTTTGATGCCTGAAAATGTCAGCATTTTTAGTTATATAGTCAGCATTTTAGCTAAATTGATTCAACACAAGTTAGAATATAATGAAAATGTTAATCCTAGAATAAACAGAAGAATGCAGAGTAGATGACAGGAACTTGAACTCATAAGGTTCCTTAATGAGAAATATTCACTTAATGATTTTTTATGTTAAAGAAAAATTCTATATATGTACAAAAAAAATTGCCTATGAATATTTTTTAATCCTATAAATTTATTAAATAGATTCTATTTACAGTGCTGCTTAGTTAAATGAAAATTTTTAATTCAAATGTGTCGATAATTCGATTTTTTTCCTCTATACTTTGAATGACCTTTTAAAATAATGTTAAGATATTATTATATTTCAAAGGCATTGTAGTTGCATCAGTGCAAAAGTTTAAAATGGAGGATCATTATGAAATATTTCTTGGCTTGTTCCAAGAAAGAATTTGAACGTAATTGAGCCTAAGCCTTTGTTGCTCCTTTAGCCTAGTTCTAAATCATTTTTTTAAAAAGGGAATGAATATATAAAATAAAATTTTAAAAAAATTAAAACCTTTAACAAATGGAAATTTTTACACACGAGTCCGGGTTGTTTGATGTTTTTCCCGATGAGTTCAGCATGAATCTCAGGCGCTCTTTTAAATAGTCTTTAAAGAAAGGGATGACATGAAAAGAAATCCATCGAAGAAAGTACTAAAAAGTTTTCAAAGATAGAAATAAATCATTAGTTTCAAGAAATTCATAATTATGTGCAGAAAGGTATTGAGAATAATTAAAACCCTTGAGAAATAACTCATTACGCATTTCCTATTCAGATCAGCATTAATTTTTTTAAATATATGTTAATATTCTAAAAAAATCACTTCAACAAATCAATTAATATTTGCCTTTGACGACAGCTGTTTTACCGGAGATAATGGTTGCATTAAATTTTAATTAAATCATTTTTATAAAATCGTATGTCCATGATTCCATCAAACAGTCATGCATTAAAGTTGCGTCATTTTTTTAAAATTATTAAACAAATTAAGGTACATATAAACTTTCTTAATGGAAGTTAGTTCCATGACATCATAGTGCTATTTTGTCGAATTCATCTCTAAATCTATTTGGATTTCATTTTTTTTTTGTTCATCCTGTGAATCACACAGATATTAAACAAGAATCTTTGGTCTTGAACAATGGAAGAAAACCACTTAATCAAATATTTGATAAAACACTGAAAATAATTTCGGTTTCATTCGCAAAAACGAAAAATATTGCTGTGAAATTTACTTAAAAATATATTTAAAAGCTAATTAAATCTAGACTAAAATTATTTTTACTGCAACTAAATTGGCATCATTAAAAATATAATTCTCTCAGACAGTTTAAAAATTATTTTTGTTCAAAAATATTTTTGAAAGTTATAGCGAAAAAAAAAACCTCATCAGAATATAGTTTATATTTTGAATGAATATAACTCTAATTGAAATTTTAAAAAACTCCGAGATGAACATTACTTTCCTCCGAGGTACATCTGGGCAAAATTTGGAAGCTCTAGGTCGAGCGGTCTGGCTTGTAGAACGCCAACACGGGCAAATATGTCCAGCTTTATTATAATTAGAAATTTATGCAACTGCAATCATTTTGTTTCTTTTAAAATTTAAAATTTTTCATTTCTTACACTTTAATTATTTACATTTAAAGTATATTGAGTGAATTGAAATTCAAAGAAAAATCAATTTAGGAATTCTAAGCATGAAAAACTTTGCCAAATATTCTCCTGCACCACTTATGGGATTGCTACATTCGGCATGCAAACATTAAAAAAATGGCGACGGGCTTTTAAATTATTCATTAGTGAAATGAAATTGTCATAAGAACTATAGAAAAAAATCTATAACAGCAATATAGGTTTGGGGGTTGTCTGTCTGAAACAAACTGCGTTGATTTTTCTGATAAGGGATCTCTGCAGTGGCCTGGGGATAACGTGTCATTTCCAGTTTCGGGGAATTTGAGATTCGAAATCCGATTTTGTTTAAAACCGGAGTGGGAAAGGTTTCGATATCCATTAAATCTGTCGAGGCCAAGTATCTTCCGGTTGATGTGGTGTGTAAATTTGGAGAGGAGAATGCCATCTCAAGTGTAGTCCTCATCATCTGATCACGGTTTAAAATTACTTTTAACCTAAAATGGTCTTGCTGCTGCTTTTAAAAAAGAAGCTAATATAACCAAAAAAAATCTGGACAAGGGGATGTAGTGGAGGGAATGTCGGAATGTTATATTTTCGCATTTAAATAATGGATTGTTAATCTGAGGAGATAAATTTAAATCGACGAATTATATAGGCATTGAAAAGGTTTACACAGTGAGTTGCCGTACGTTAAAATAACTCTATTAAATAAACAATATCCATGGATATAAATAAACCTTAGTGTTAAAAAAGAACCATTTTAAACTAAAAAGTCTTTATGAAAAGCTAAATTCCAATAATCATTGGGATTTATAGAAATTTGAGTTAAATTAGCACAAACATAAAACATTTTTAAATAAATAACGCAGAATTGAAAAAACCTTTTTATAGAAAGGAACGTGAGTTGCATTGAGAACTGAAACAGGAGTCAACCAGGGAGTAGGATATCCTCTTCAGATTATAAACAGGAAAAAATTAAAATTTCTGAGCACCAATATACATAATGCAGTTTCTTGAGTGCATATATATATACACATATATATGCACTATTTGTTGAAAGGGAAGACGTAGATGACACTTTTAATTTTGAGTTAGTTTTATTCCACCACGGGAAGAAGGCCTTGTACAAGCAAAGGCGACGACCACAACACAGAACAACACAAAACGGAATGTCGAAAAACTGAAGTGTAAAGGAGAGGGAAATCCTCATCCCTGGTCTTAAATAGCTTAAGATTTTGATAGGGAAAATATTTTTTTCACACCGCTTATACAATTAGATTTCGAGGAGGATATCCCCAACACACGCCTAACTGGCAAAAGAAACACAGGGAACTTTTTAAAGAAATGTGCTTGGCTGGACAATTTTCACCTGTCATTCGAAGCGTGAAAAATATGCGGCTTTTAGACGGTTCAGCAATTTTACACAGTTTCTGTTGAATAATGTCAGTCTTAGATAATGTCAATCTTAGAGAAATTTTGCAATTCTATTGAGGCATGTACGACAAGTAATTTTAAACCTATCCCCGCTTTATTTTTTAAGATTCAATTTAATTGGAAAAAATCAAGATCGGCCAAAAATATTTATAAATAATTTGCAATCCTGAATCGGGTTGCAATTATGGGGTAAAATTCTTGTTTTATATGCGCATGGTCTACAATTTCAGATGGTATTATGATTTATTTTCAGAAAAAAGAAAAGAAAATTGTTAGATAAAAAAAAAGTATATTAATCTGTGGTGATAGGTTCTTAAAAACATTAAAGAATGCATCCCCCTTTGTTCACCTTCTTTATTGATTTTTTTTAAGCTGTTCAATAATAATGTGGAATGCATACATTTAAAAAATTTTGCCTTTTTATTTGATAAGAGCCCCAAACATGATTCGGGCAAAACAAATTGTAGCGCGTGAAACTAAACAGTGCGTGTACAAAATAAAAACAAAAGTGAAAATCTAACTTCAAAATAATTTCCAAAGAAATAATTCTTAAAAATTTTATCTTACAATTTTCAAAAGCAAGTGATTGAATGTTATTATAGATGAATTTTAACTTCATAACACTGAAAATTGTTATAAATGGAGTATTATATTAAAAAATTTATTGAAATAAAAAAGCATTATACAGAAACGAAACTTATATAATTATAAAGGTTATTGTTTTAAGATAATACAAAAGCCTTTTTTGCGAGAAAATAGTTTTGAAAATTAGGGTCATTTATTTTCCGACGGTAAGTTATCGCGATTGCTCATCTGGTAAAGGTTAAACCTATTTTAGCGCTCGTTTAAACTTTTACGCTTATTTCTTGGTTTCTTGTAGATCCTCTCCCTTCTGAGGGAATAGAAGTGCAGCAGTGCAACTAATTTTCTGATTGAGCCACGGTATGGGTTTTTTTTTTTTTTTTTTTTTCATTTTATTAGTTAGAGAAGTGTTGCCTTAAGTCATGCCGTAAAAGCGTTCAATGAAGCAAACATTCTTATTGTGAATTCTTTACATTCATTGCTATTATCCGGCAATATCCTGACAATATGGAGCATCCTTGAAGTAAAAACAACAGATTCCAATGAAGCATTTTGCATTTGTTGTAATAGAGAATTTCTTTGAGATATCAGAGAAGTGTACGTTTAATATATAAAGAATGGATTGATAATGATTGCTTTAGTTAAAAATTCAATCAATCAAAATATGCGTGCATGATTTTTTTTAAATCCAAAAATATTCTAGAATCTAAATAATTGTTATTTACCTAATTAATTGCATTTACATCTAAAAGTTTTTCCTCATTCTTGTCCCTTTAAAGCATTTTATTTTATATGCATTATTTGAATGCTCATTTGATTAATGAAATGTCTTATTATACTTTTTTCAAACTTATTTTTATGGGAGATTTCTAAGTGTTTTATATTTGTCATCCATTTGCACGTTTAAAAATGTGTATTATTAAATACTGATTTATTCAATTATTTTATTTATTCGTTTATTTTGTTTGTAGGTAATTTTCTTTGCATTTATTTGCATTTGTGGGTTTCTCCAAAAAAATTAATTAATTATTAATAATAATTAGTAAAATATATCATGTGCTTAAAGATTTTTCTTTAAGCACCAACAAAATAAATAAATAAGATTTGAAAATGAAGAAAAAACCCCGTCTAAACCAATGAAATGTTAACTAAATTTTCAATTTACAAAAATAGCATAAGTCAAAGAAAAACATTATTTCATAAATATTTTTTTCAAGATATTCGAAAGGTAGAAGACCACGAGACAGACATTATTTTAATAAATAATTTTTTTTATAAACGTTTAATATTATATAATAGATTTCAAAATAAAAATTTTAATACGTAAACGCCATTAATGTTTTTTTTATGTAGAAATTTTTTTTACTGAAAATTATTATAAAATAGAGCTAAATAAAACTGTCTAAAAGACCATATTTCACTAAATTTTCTAAAGTGTTTGACACATTCAGGCGATATTTCGTGAAATCTCATCGGATTGCTTTTCAGATACCATGTTTTCCGTGAATCAATCATAACGAAATTCCCATTCTTCAGAAAATGCACTTCGAAAATCTATTTACTCATCTGAACGCACGAGAGAGAAATGCTATTAGCAAGCTTCTTAAAACACATTCCGCTAAAACAAATTGTATTTGGTCTGCTGGAGGGTTAATATAATCGTTTCATATAATACTTTTTCGAGAATTTTAAGATAAAAATAAAAATATATCATTCACTTCACAGTTACAATATCTAAATTCGCAAGTGAAGGTATGGATATTGTTTTACAAATTGATATAATTTGAATATTTTTCCGGTAATTGATTGTATGAACTGCACTTAATTGCGACAAGATACTAATCAATTATTAGATATGATTTTCATTCTTTTTTACCATGAGTGGGTGAATGGGGATTCCTTGAGGTGTCTCAATAAAGTTTATTCTGATTAAAAATTACTAAAAAAAAATAATCCCCGTTTCATCTTTTTTCTCTCTTGCTCCTCGCATGAGCGTTGAACGTCAACAAAGGAGCCGACTCTTGTAATTCGAATCACCTCATTATGAAATAATTGCCGACACGTGAGAATAGCAACCCATCCCTACCCTACGACCTAACTACCAATGCGTGGAGGGCCATGTGTTGACGTCACTCCCTAAGCATCCAATGAGGTCTCCGGGAGCAGAGGTGGAAGAGAAGGGAAGCATTCGTATGTGCCAGTTTCTTCAGAGAAACAAGCCCTCGGGGTAGATCCCGGATCTTAGAAGCACGTGGTGGCGGGACTCGTGCAGCGGCTCACGATGACGCCAGGTAGGTTGGCATCCTTTTGTTTCGATATCGGCGACAGGGGAGGGGGTCTCGGAGCACAACCTTGAGGAAAGGGGTATGGTTGGGATAAAACTGATGCTTGTGATATTTGAAAGATGCATGGAGTTTCAAACTGGTGCTTTTGAGTATTTCCCCCTAATCCAATTCGACGTCAAAAAAAGTGTGTGTGAGAGAGAAACTGGATTTGTAATTTTTCGTTGTTAGTTTCGGATTATAATGAGAGACAGCAGATGAGAAAGTGAATAAAAACTAAATCTTTTATTTAACTTTTAAGTGATTTAAAGAGAATTTCCATGCTGTTTTAGATATCAAAACTTTAAGTCATGTTCGGAACATCTTCTAGTATGATTAGATTCCAAATGGTTTGGATTTTTTAAATCAATGAATGAATCGCAGTTTTTTAAGGATACATTAAATTGCTGTCACATCGCATAATTATAGTGAAAAAAATTCTTACCTGAAAGCTTTCAATTCATTTCAGTAAAAAATTGTATCACTGATTATTCTAATGGAAAATAAGTTAATAATAGTTATTCTAATAGGAAAAAACATGTATTTATTATTCTGCAAATAAGCAACAGTTTAAAGAATAAATTATTTCAGAGTAATAACCAATTATCTTTTTATTCTTTCTTAATAATTATTCAAATTAAAATGTTTGTTTTAAGCATTCAAAATCTGTCCCTTTACCACCCTAAAACAGAAAATGTCGGGCCGACTTACGTGCGATGATTCATTAATTATTAGTTACATCTTCCGTAATTATTTATTTTCAAGTATTATCTCCTAAGAAAGAAAAATAAATCGCGTGAGAAAAATTCAAAATGCAGTGTCTAACATTACTGTGAGCTGACTCATGGATGCTACTTTCCT
Source organism: Argiope argentata (assembly GCA_026289955.1). Classification (NCBI taxonomy): domain Eukaryota; kingdom Metazoa; phylum Arthropoda; class Arachnida; order Araneae; family Araneidae; genus Argiope; species Argiope argentata. The sequence goes on from JAOUZG010013036.1 coordinate 1,361,581, forward strand.
CAGTTGGATGGATGCTGCATTGCGCGCGTGTGTGATGGGGGTGGGAGGCGGGTCGACGTGTTCGAGGGAAGACATTCGAAAGAAGAGGAAGAGGGTGGGGGCATGCGGCAGAAGGATGGACTCAGGTACGAGATGCGAACCCAATTAATAGATTATGAAATGTGTGCGCTGAAGAAATTTAACTCGTGCATGGGAATTTCAATTGTGCATTTCCCATATATTAGCCCCCCCCCGTCCCCGTAAAAAGGCCTAGGAAAAAAAAACTAAATGGCTGTCTTGAAATTTTATGTTTACTATTATTATTGACGTTATCTTGTATGCATACTGATAACAAAATCCAGTTATATATGTTTTACCAAAATTTTTAATTGCATCTCTTGATGAAATTTAAATACACGGTGAAACAAACATCAAGTAAATATCGCAAATTCAAAAAAAAAAAAAAAAAAAGGTAAGCATGTTTTCCCCGCATAGAAAGGATCGCCTTTGTCAAGGAATAAGAACTTGAGATTTTATCAAATTTCAACGTTTTAGATTAGCTAGAGTTCGAAAGACGTACTTTGGGGGAAATGCCTGCGACAAAGAGAACCCTCGAACTAGACGAATGGGATTTGGTATGAGGTCTTTATATTAATTCTTCAGAATTCTATCTGAGCTATTTTGAGTAAAATCCATTCAGAGGAAATTCTCAACAAAATATATTTAAAGGAAATGGGTCCATCCGGCTGCTCGAACATAAGTGAACATTATAGCTTTAAAGCAAAGATAGCTAGGTAGATGGAATTAGGCACCCATATTTACGTATCTATGGTGTAGACTTTAACCAAATCCAACGAGGGGTTGATTGTCTGTCGACCTGTACTTTCAGAAGCATGCAAACGCGGTAACTCAAAAGTGCCATGACTTATAAAAGTTTTGGGGACGCCGCCCCTTCCGATTTTATGTAAAAAATCATTTGGAGCCTTGTAGTTTTAGCACGAAAGTAAGAAGTTCAAAAGAAATGAAAAATGATGTTAGAAGAGAGTAACAATTTGGCTGAAAAAGAAATCATATAGAGTATGCTGGGAATGATGGTAAGAGTAGATATTTTGCAAAGAATCCATCTCACGCTAAGCAAGAACTTCTCGTGCAGAAAATCCGATTACTTATAGAATTCGGCAAATTTTCTTTGTCACCCTTTTCATTCATAAATGGTTTTTGAAAGGCCTTCTGTTATTCGTAAAAAAAAAAATCGTTACCTCAACGTACTCACACATTCATATGAATTACTATCGATACTGAAAAATGTAAATAATTTCACGGAAAGCCTTTTTACTCGATTTTTCTATTCGACTATTTATTATTGACATGCGGAGATTACACGCACGCTACAAACTTTTCTTCTGCTGATTATCTCGAGGGAAAAAACTTGCTCGAAAAGCAAAGATTGAAAACTGATTACTGAAACTTTTGAAATCCTAATTGATGGGGTGAATTTCTACTATTTCACACATAGATAAACATAAATAACAATATAATATAATGAATTTAAGCGTATGAGGTGTTCGACCATTTTAGCTGCATATGTAAGAAGTAAATGCTTTCCAACTAAAGATTGTGGGAATTTTTGACGATAATTTTTTTTTTTTTATTTCGAGAGAATTTTTACCGTCACACAATATACGAGCAAAATTTATTTACGGGAGATAATTTTTTTTTCTAAATTAATTGGTTGAATTATTTTTCTGTCATTCGAGTTTTAGCTTTTCTTGTACGATCTGTAAAATCGTATGGGATCCCTTTTTTTCAATGAAAGTCTTTGCAGGTTAGAAGCTATTCAGTATCAAACTCATTTCCCTGGAGAGTAAAGAAGCGTTTCTAGGAATATATCCACTTTTCTTCTTTCTATTTTCCCCCTTCCTTACTCCATAAAATTGCCCATTCTTTTGGGCTTATATTTTATGAATTACTTTACCCTTTTGTTATTTCATTATTCTCTAATATTGCATCTGATGAGGAGTTTTTTTTCTTCTTCTTTACTTCATAACAGCACTCGCATTTTTGGGGGAGAATTAAGAATATTTGAGTGGAAGAAGAATTAAATAAGAAATTACTGTAAACTGCGGATACACGTTTTTTCCCACAATTATTTAATATGCAATGGAATAGAGTAAAAAGAAATATCTTATTTTTGCATAAATAATTTCAGAATATTTAGAGTGGACGCATCTTCACAGTCAGTCCTATTTAGAATCTTTATTCTCCGACATTTACATGATTAGAACTTAATCGTTATAAATTAGGCAATGCTTTTCTATCTGATTCAATTCTTTATTTATTCATTTATTTTTTTCTAGCACATTATCAAGAAAGCATTCTTTTTGAATAAAAGCTTTCTTGTCAGTTTGAAAAATTATTTTTAACCAAAAGATAAATAATTTATTAAACGGCAAGCACATGAATATTAACCCTTAATAACTTAGAGTTTCAATTTTGATACCAATCTTTTAAACTGAATGTTCACACTACTATTAGTTTTTTTTTTATAGGTTGGCTGTACGTATTTTACTGTTGTATAATATTCTTTCCAACGAAATTAAAAACTTACCTCCTGGTTCTGTAAAAAGTGTAAAGTGTCGTTATGCGATAATAAAAACAATCAATGTTTCGCATTATTTCATGCATAGGTATATCTGATTTCTTTATGGCGTTAATGCCTGAAGTATCAAAATTGATACCTGTTTTTTTAAAAATAAATATGTAATATAAATATTGTGATTTTTTTAGCTATTTTTCCCTTCATCTAGACCCTCAAGCAAACACAGTAATATTAAAAATAAATCACTTTCTTAAATCAGGCTACTAAGGGTTAAAGTGATGAGTTGTCTATAGAACTAAAAAAAATACAAAAAATAAGAAAGAAGCAAAACATTTGGAGTTTTTTTTCGTTCATGCAACAGGAGTTCATTGGTCGGGTATTCTAATGTCTTTGTTACTTGACTTAGCATCATTATGGAATTAATGCAAAGAAGGAGAAAAATCTTTGAAATATGGCAGAAAAGTAATAAATCCGGAAATCTTTATATCTTTTTAAAGGACAAATCCAATGAATGAATTTATTCTTGACTTAAGGGGAAAACTCTTTATGTATATTTTTTTTGTCTTTTCAGCTGAAAAAAATCGACTAATATTAACTTTTTTAAAATTGTATTTGAAGAAAATGGGTATTAAAAATGTTGATGCTCTTTTATAGTATATTATAAGCATTAGTTTCAGATTTAAGATTTCAAATTTTACAAAAACATGCTCTTAAAACAAAAAAGAAGTGGAATTAACCTCTTTGTATTTATTATACAAAACAGTTGGATATTTTATAATGTCCATTTTCGTCATAACGAATTTTTTTAAAAAATAACAAATATTTGAAAAAAAAAAGCTTCTTTACAATCGTTTATTTATCATTGAAATGATTAATAATTTCTAAGAAATATGGAACGTATTATCGTAAGGCGCAGCATATATATATATATATATATATATATATATATATATAATCTTAGAGAACCATATATATAGTTCTCTAAGTTTACATTCATGTTCAAAACAGCTTCATAATATTTTACAGAGAATGAAAAAAATTGCCTACTGTTGGCATTTTAGGTATCTGAGAATAAATATTCTAATTTGTTCATAATCTTTGTATTTATTATTCTAATTCAATCGTAAATAATATAATTCACATTAGAAATATTCCTATAATAACTTTTTAAATACTTATTTTTTCATAATTTTCTTCATATTTTATCAAATAATAATAGAAAATTTTCAATTTTATGAAATCCAGATAGAAATATTTTAAATCAATTGGAACTTTAAACATATTTGTAATTTATTTTAACTTTCAACAGGTATCGAACAAATTCTTCATTGCGATTAAATTGTTTATTCTTTTTTAATGTTGCTTGATTTTTTAAACAGAAATTTCGTTTTTTTACTATCTAAGTATTAATATATTTTATAATGTGTAGTTAAAAATTTGTGGAATCTAAAAATTTATATTTCGCAAATCAGTTTTTGTATGGCACTAAATCAGTGAAATCAATTTTTAGTTGTTTAAATTGATTAATTTGTAGTTAATAGTTCTTAACATTGTTAAAATATTCCTTTTTTATTAAAAATCAACAGCTAAAAAATAATAAATTTGCAGAGGTTACAAAATTAAGAAGCCAATAAAAGATTAGACTAGATCTTCACAAACATGAAATAAGTGAAACGACTAAAAGCAGAAAAACACAAGATGATATATTTAAGAAAGGCAAAAAGCTATTCTAAAGAATACATTTAATCAAAATGGGATTTTTAAAAATGCATTCATCTGAATAGCCTAAAACACGTGGAATAAAAGTATTGATATCTTTAGAGGTCAGTTTAATTAAAATCATAGCTCAATATGCTTGATTCATCAAATGTATTACGTTCTCTGTGCAATCTGCTAAAGAAGGATTCATTCAATTGTCGAATGAATTGTCCTTTTGTAAAATGTGTCCAGATGTAACAAAAATGGTTCAAACAAACATATTTTTAAAAAAATAAATGCTTTTTTTTGAGTAATTTATGTTTACAAACAAAAATTACAAGTTACAAACAAATGTTAACAAAAAAAATCTAGAACAAGGCTATAAATCTTAGCTTATGTCTTTTTTAGAGTAATGGACTCGGTAAAGGAGTCTAATTCGAAGGGAAAAAAATTCCGAGAAAATGAAAAAAGTGTCAAAAATTCACTAATTAAAATTTCACAAATTAATTAATAACATTCGCTTTGAATTTGTAAAATGTAACCGCTTCCATTGATCTTTAATCCCCTTAATTTTACTCACTACGGGTTTTAGACATTATATAAGTAAAATACTTGGAGCACTTTGTTTGAATACAATGTAGTAGTAATAATGAATAGTTAATTGTTAAAATTAAATGGATTGAATAACTTCGTTTCCTTTATGAAAATTATTTAAAAAGTCGTAGAAACTGCAAAACAGTTTTAAACACAGAAAAATTAACAATTTGAAAAAAGGACAAATATTTAAAAAAAAAAAAGTAAAAATTGAAATATGTTGTGCATATTTCATTGTATCATGTCAGAACATAATTCTTTGAACGGACAATCACTGAAAACGTTTTACTTAACTAAATAATCTAATTTACTTTTAAAAAGATTTGCATTAATGTTTGAAGAAAACATATCAACAAAAAGTGGCAGATTTTTCAAACGTATGGATTAATCAAACAATTTAAACTATTTTTTAAAAAGATTTGTATTCAAGTTTGAAGAAAGCTTTGATCAAGTTAAAAAAAAACTGAAAAAATGAGAAAGTTGAAATTTAAAATTACATTTCCTTGCCCACGCATTTTTGTTGACGCCAAAAAACGCATACCATTGAGCCCTCATTGAACCAATGAAGTTCGTGCAAGTTAAGTTATATTTTTATTCATTATCATTGCTTCATTGAGTTAGTAACTTTAGTAATGCAAATGATCCAAAAAAAAATGTCTCGCGTTTATTGCTTTAAAAAAATCACATTTCCTATTTATTTCATTTCATAGAATCACGTGCTCAAAATGACATTTTTCTAGATTTTATTTGCAGTAGTCATGAACTTATTTTTTTTAAATCAAAACTTTTGTAAAAGCAATGTCAAACCCTTATTAAAAGTTGATTTTTTTGAGATGCTCGTGCAGATAATAAAATTTTAATTCATTGCCCACGCATTTTTGTTGACGCTAAAAACCTCATCCCCAAAACAACATCCCATTCTGACATGATAATAATATTTGTTTATTTGTTCGCAGCATTGTTTTGTTTCTGATTTTGAAAAATTCAACATGTATTGTATTAGAATTAGACGATAATTCAGTATTGTTGATAATTTTGGAAAAATGGATTAAATTCTTCATTGCTTCCATTCATGCAAATTTCCGAAATGCCTTCATTGCCAGTTCTTTCTTCTTTTTTTTTATCCCTGCTTTGATTTCAAGCAAATACGAATCAATGCAAAGAGCAACCAGTTTCTTTTCCTTTTCAGTAATAGCTGAAAGGTTCATGAACGGGTCTACTGATACTAAACCATATTTTATCACTTTATTCCCGACTTCATTTACCCCAAATTACAAGCCAATAAAGAATTCTGATAAATGAAACGTATGTTAAGAGCGAAAAGGGATTTCTTATAAATCCTGAAAACTGCCGGATGTGGGAAATTTCATTTAAATAACAAATTTTAACTGCAAAATATACGTGATTACAGGATGAATGTTTCTATTAAATGTTCTAGGATGCAACTGCAGATGTGAGCAGTAACTTTTTTTCTTCCGTCACACAGAAGTCACTGATACCGTCACTTGATTCGATTTCTTTTCAGTACTCAGTCCTATTCTGAAGACAAACGATTTCGGAGAGACTGTAACCAATTTCAGGTGCAAGAACAGGAGTACTAATTCTGCGAATTTCATTAGGAACCACCACAAAGATTATAACGGAATCCACAAATAGGGTCACTTGACGCAAACCAAATATGCTGTAACAAAAGAATCTCCGAAATATATTTCCAGGGAAAATTAAGTACTATGTTCTTGCCTTGAATTTCTCGTTTCTTGCACAATATATGACGCTTTGTGTGAAACTTCTTAATGTAGGGAAAGAATTAGAATTATGCGCAGGGAACTTCTTCCGTTCATTTTCCCCAAAATTTAATTCAGACCTGATATCAAGAATACTTGCCGATCAACTGTAATCTTGTTGAGCTTCTAAATATATGTATTCATCTATGCAAACAGACAGACTGTTTATTCACGGATTGTTATAGCTCAGAATTGAATGTTTATCTGTAAAACGATGTTAAAGCATACGCCATATGTTATCTATCCAATCGACAGCGTTTTTAAGTTACGTTCACATGTTTGTGGACATGAAGAAACGTAACAGACATACGGATTTCGCGTTTGACTCTTCTGTACAACAGTTGAGATAAACTTACTCATCTTTGATGTAAATATCAAACATTCCTCTTTCCAAATATCATCCAAAGGGAAATACCATTTACCAAATGTCAGATATCTAGCTCTTTATGTTTTTGAATTATCGTAACCCTTTTAGGGATAATTTTTTTAATAATTTTTTTCTGGTCGAATGAAGTTTAAAACTTAAGATTTATCATGTTTTTGATGTCGATAGAATTTCGGTATTCAAGATAGAAAGTTAAATTTTAAAATTTTGTATATTAGAAATTACACACTTTCATGAATATAAAGCAGTTTTTTATTCTGTTGGAAGTCATAGCTTCTTTATTATACATTCATACATTAAACAACATTTCTGTTAATTCTGTTTCTTTCCCTTCATTCCTCACTCCCTTTTCTAACTTGGAACTGATCAAAGAATAAATGAAAAAAAAAAAAACTTTTGCCAAACCTACCATTTTGAGACGGGGATAAAAAATTATACCTGATTGAATAATCGTATTTAGCAATTTTTAACGGGCGAGAAAATACCTGCTTCAGTTACCTAAGCTTCGTTACGACGAAAATTTCAGGCAATCAATGTTTTCTCTCCTTTTTTTTTCATGCCGCTTGGGTTTTCTGTCTTTTGATTAGCGAGGAAACGGGCAGAGCAGGGAAATCTCCGGCGTGGAGGACAATCTATGTTTGGGGAGAGATTAACTTGCGGAAGAAGGCGTCTTTCGCAGAGACAGGGGAGGGGACGGAACCCCTTTTTCGGTCACCATTTTGGAAGGAGAGGGAGGCCGGCAAAAAGAAAGAAAGAAAGCAACCGAGGGAAAAAAGAGAGGAAAAAAGGAAAGGAGAAAGGTCCGGAGATTTAGGCCACCTCATCTCATCAGAACTGAAGATTGATCCTTCTCCGTTTCTGATTGGGTTGTTAGAGGAATTAAAAGGTTCCGAAGGGTTGAGAAGTGAGTGCCGTGTTTCCTGGTGTAGGTGACGAGCTCCCCGGTCTCTTCTTTCCTCGTTCTTTTGTCTTGAATCACAGGGAAGAGGGGACGAGCCGAACATTTTGCTTAAAATTTGATAGAACCGATTGTTTCTTCATTGGAAATCAAGGAATGAAAATGATGATTAGTTTCGGATAGTTAAATAAATACGCCGAGAAAGATTACGGGGTAGTTCTTCTTATTTTTTTTTCGAGTATATATAAACGAAAAGGTCAAGAATTTCGAATCGAGATTGTGATTAATATCAAATTTTATACACTTCTTGAGTTGAAAAGACTGTTTTTGCCGTTATACCAGTCTTAGGCGCATGTCGACAGCCAAACAAGCTTTAACAAATGGAATATACTGTCTTATAGTTAAAACTGTCCATATGTGTCAAATTTTGAACAAAATCCAGTTAAGGGAGAGTGATTTTTCATTCTCCCAAATATTTATAGATGTAAATCAAAAATCCTGCGAGATAGTAAAAAAGATGGATGAAATTTAGAATAATAAAATTTTAGTACACTTAAAATTTAATTGGTCAGAGGATCGCCAAATGGCATTAGCCGTAAGAAGATTGAAATGTTCTTTCTTCTCCTCGATATGCGATATCATGCTATGTAAGAATACAAGGAAAAAAATTCTCACTCTGGCGTTGCAGCCGTAAAAACTGCCAACGAAACAATCAGAAATTCGTACAATGATCCGATTACATTTCTGCTACCATTCGACAATAAGTACTATAAGCAATTTCCGTAATAACTGCGTTAGCGTTTACAAGATAATATCTTTGATAATCGCAGGAAAAGTATCTTTTTGGTGCTATTTTTTAATTAATAGGAATGAGTTGGAACATATTCGCAATATTTTCACCCTTGTTGTATGTATGTTAAGATATTAATATGAGTAATTATTTGATTTTTTTAAAAAAGTTTCAATCGCCAGGTCAAATTGGCGAATTATGCTATCGGTTGGGAAAATAACTGCCCAATCTAAAGAGGAACTTTGCGTGTGAGCGACCGCGCCCTCTGAGCGAGTTCCAATTGTTTTTAATTGAAAGGAAGAATCAAATGATTGATATTTATTCGTTTGTTGTTTAAAAATAAAATCGCCCAATCTATTGAACTAAAGGATTGTATCAACTTTGCTATGAAACCGCAAATCTTTCTAAAAGTCACTTGGCGCATTCAATGATTGCTCTATTTTCTCTCTATAATGAACTCATCCAATAACTGCTTTTCGTATGAATAATTTAAAAAAAAAAATGTCGGCATCCTGACATAGGAGTAGCGCGCTTCTCCCGTTTTCTGGGCATTCTGGGTTCGATTCCCGGTTGGCGTATGGTTGTTCTTGTGTGCTGTATATGTAAGGTGTGGGAATGGGACCCCCTGTAAAAAAGGGCTGTGCAAGCAAATATGATTTAGTAGCAAAAAACGCACTCTTGGCTCTAGTTGGCGCTACTACAAAATATAAGACTCTGATGAGGCTTAAATGGCTGACTTTCTTAGCGAGCTTGTAAATGGCAAGCGCCATAAGAAGCGACAACAACATACGGATAAAGTTTAAAATGAAATCCGCTATACATATTTCGATGCACCATGTCAAAACATCATTTTTTGAACGGCCAAGCACCACGTGCTCTCGCAAGTTAAAAAATATTTTTATTCGTTTTAATGGTTTCATTGAATGAGTCACTTTAGTATTGCAAACGATCCAAAAAAAAACTTTGTTTCGCAATTATTGTTTTAAAAAATATATCACATTTCCTATTTATTTTATTTTATATAATCACCCCCTCAAAATGACATTTTCTAGGTTTTGTTTGCTGTAGTCATTAACTTATTTTTTTAAAAATCAGAGCTTTCGTAAATGCAATGGCAACGCATTATTAAAAGCTGACTTTTTGTGATGCTCGTGCAGATAATAAAATTTTTATTTTTCGCTTACGGATTTTTTTTAACGCCAAAAAACCTCATTCCAAAAAAAAATACTATGTTCTGATATGATAAAAAATAAAAGTATGGTTGTTTTTATGTCTATACTAAGCACTGACGCGTTCTGTTTCTTCACCTGCCTCTGAAACCAGCCCGCATCTTTTAAAGCAAATGATCGAGTCCATTTCTGTAATGTGATCATTTAATGATTTACTACGACTAGTACTTTTGACTGCGCATTTTCCGAAAACTGATTCTATTTTTGTAGTTTTCCCTCGGTTTTTTCCCTTGAATAAAATCTGTTCTCTTGGCTTACCAAGTTTCGTTCAGTATTATTAAGGCATGAAATCTGAAAACTGTATTGCAATAGAATTTGCAAATTAAAAAAAAACTAGGGACGCCTTACTTGATTCAAATTACTGACTTGGGTTTTCTACTATCGCGTTTTCATGATGCTTTTAAATGTTTGAATACTTGCAAAAAAATGTTGCTTTTATAAAAAATAATGTCTTTTAATATTTTTCTAAATTACGGACATGATAATAAAGAAAGAATATAAAAAAGATAAAAATATTTCCCTTGGAAGTAAAAGCTGCAGAAAATAATCATTATTCATCATTATACTTTTGGATATTATCCTTCCAACCTGAAAATGGATTGTTTGTCGCAGCTGTACTGATGTCTCGGTTTGATTCAAAGCTGCGGAAGAGGGCCTCGTAATTTTGTGCGGCTAGAGAGCAGAAAATGGTGAGGTGAGATGTAAAGAAAAGGGCAAACTGGGCCTCAGTGCGTCGAAAGAGGCAAAAGAGAGTTCGCGCGTCGGTTCTCTGATGAAGAAGCAAAGATTTTCAACTCTGCTTTGACGTTCCCCCACAGATTCGCAAGTCCGATCCAATGTGAGCAAGGGCGAACCTTCCTCACTCGCAAAATGTCCGGAATCGTCTTGAAATGCGCGGGGCGTTCCGCTCTCTCTTTGAGACTGAAGGCTAAACACTACTTAGATCGATTCATAAAATGCAACTCCTTTAAGGTGTTGACTGCCCGCGCGAGAGAATGCTTGATTTTTTTTAATACTTTAAACAAATATCACACACATTATTTTACCATATTTTTTTTTATATTTTTGTAACTTGTCATTCTAGTTTTTAAAATGAAGTACGATTTAGACTTTGATTTTTTACTAAGAGATGAAAACGTATCTGTCCATATTTAATCCATTAACTTAGAGTATATCTGTTGTATATTACCTTCAACGGTAAATAACAATTTCTTCATTATTGATGCGTTTTTGACCATCTAAACCAAAAGAATGCTTTATTTTAACAGATTTAAAATTACACTGAAATGTAACAAAAGTATAGTAAAATAGGGTAAAATAATGTTTATGATAGTTGTTTACAATATTTAAAAAATTAATTATTCCCTCTTGCGGACAATGTACTTTTTAGCAGAGTTTAATTTTATAAATTAATCCATGCATTTTAAGTGTCCTGTGAAATGATTCATTTTCTCACAAATGTAACGAATGCAGAGGAAATTGAGGAGAACGCTCAATAAGACGCGGCATTACGCGTACGAATGCAATGCAAAAGTTAATGCGGAAACTTGAAGCGCTTTGTATTGTACTTACAATGAATCCAATCCAAATATTGCTTTCCATCAACTGTTGGGGGGGGGGATGGTCTTTCCAAAACTTTCTCATAGATTCTTTAATAATTATAAATTGTATTTTAAAAACGGTGTTTTTTCTTCTTTTCTTCTCAAACGATTGACACAGAACAACAATTGTAGTACCAAAATCAAATAGCAGTATCTGAATCAATCAAAATGCAGTAATCAAATCAAATCAAAATTAATATAATTAAATCCTTGCGTTTTTGAATGATCACATTTCCAGACATCTGAAAGGGCAGACCAACAGACGGTCAACACCTCGCTGGACTTGACTCAGAATTTTATGGATGCCTGTGCTATGGACGTGAAATCCGTGCATCGAAATTCACCCGTTTAGCTCACTTCGTTTTGTGATTATCTAGGTGGCTTGCATTCGAATAGTAGAAATTCTTTTTGCTGAAAATAGAATAGCAAATTGTTGTAAAGATTATACACCAAATTCCATCCATCTAACTCAAAATGTTTTTGGGACAGACGTTTTCCAAAAATGTATTTCGAACACAAGATAGTCTAAAACCTGAAGAATCGTTAAAATATCAAATTCAAAACTGTTTTTTTTTTTAATGAGGATTACAATATTTCCTCTCTACTTCATACAAAGGAAAGTAAAAGCTTGGAGTGAAAGATCCAACTTTCACTCTGAAAGGTGCGATGGAATTCAAACAAGTTATAGATTCGTTTAAACGATTGACCCGAGAATTATTGTGCTACCGTCTGCTTTACAGGTGTGTAGAATACTTTCAGAGAAATCGAAAACTCTGGGCAGTTGGTCCCTTCTCTTCTTATCGAACATTGGCGTTCGAATTACCAGCAGCCCTCTGTCATAATTGTGATTGGCAACCCTACCTCCGACTCTGCCCCTCACTCTATAGTTGCAGGGGTCACAGTGTAGGAAGAAATCGTTCGTATAAAACACACACGACGGGTGTGCCATTTTTTCCTCCATCTATTTTTTCCCCTCATATCGCTCTTGCTTTATTTTTTGGGGATGTTTTTTTCCTCCTCCCCCGATCACCAAGAAGAGAAAATGGGGGGAGCACTATATTAAGGGGGATAGGAAGTGATTGAGACATAATACCGTGTTTATCTGACGCCTATAAATCAGGCACACATGAGTTAACACAAGTCGGAGCTAAAAGCAGGGGCTCTTTAATACCAGATTTATGGAGGCATCATCTCGAATAACACATAAAGGAGAATCGCACTAGATTCTCTGAAAATGATCCACAGTGTTTTAGCCTCTCCCTCTGCCACCCCCTCACACTCTTACAGGATTCTGACCAGAGTTTTTGTAAAAACTAAATCCTAATAACGAAACCTCTTCATAGTTATTTTTAAAAAATGAAATCTTCGGGCTTGATAAACCATTTAGTTTGATAAACATGTAAATCTTTTGGAAATGCGCAGTTGCAAAGCTACATCATCTATGCATGAGAAACGTTTAGGTTCGTAACATTAGGTCCATCCCTCTTTTGCTGCTTACAGCAAATGGTTTGTTTTCAAACAAAATATTCTCCTTGTTAGGTGTACACAGGCTGCTTTGAGTTCGCTCTGATAGACACATTTCTATTCCTCGCACAACTAATAATAAGAGCAATAATTTTCGACACAAAGTTCACAATATTTCTTCTAATATTTGGAAGTAAGAACAGTTTAAATGTAATGATTCTAATGAGAGAGCACATAGTGCTCCGACTCTAAGTGCTCTGGGTAGCTTCAAAATAGATTGTGTAAGGAATGAAAAATCGCGTCAACTAATTATTTTGAAAAAATTTGCGTAAGTGCATAAAAACGTTTTTAGCCGTGGATAATTTTATGTGGGTCTTTCAAAAGAGTAAAATCCTTTGATTCTGTCTTGTATAAAATAAAATTTTATATACTTCCAAGAATAATAAAATAAGAACTTATATTTTCATAGCTAATAACATAGTTTTTTTTTACAAAATATATTTACATTTTTAAATTTTTATAGAATATTCTTAGCTTTTTTATATTTGGATGTTTTAAGTATGAATTTTAGCATCCTATGTATGTGTCTGTGTGTCTGTTATGACATTTTTAAATCTTATTTAAATCCTAATTAATAACTAAATTTTTATTTTAATTTAGTCCATACTAAATTAATTTTAAAACATTCTCTTACTTCCTGATCCAAATTCCACCTTTTTTAATTTAATTAACATGATCTCTGTAAAATTGCTATTACCAGCCCTTTCCCATACTCCAAGAGAAGGGACAAAAATCTGTCATTCTAAGCAAATTCTTTTAAAAGATGCCTAAATTCCCTTAGCTAAATCATCAAGAGTCCATGAATCCTTATTAAAATCTCATAGTATAAAAACGCTGGGGGGGATATTTCCATCATCTTTGGCTCTTTTGCATTGGCATCGCGATCGTCATTGTTCTTGTACATAAATTATGCCTCCCAGGATGCAGAAAAGAGAAGTTTAACAATTCAAAAATCTTCCCTCTCTACGGATATGAAACTGTTTTTTAAAGAAATATGTGTTCACAG
>JAOUZG010013036.1:1381649-1400918 GCA_026289955.1 Argiope argentata
TGGAATAATATTATTTTACGTATACCTCCTTAGTGAAGGTTAAACTGTTAATCGGAATAAGGAATAACATGCACAAGTTATAATAAAAATAAATATCAAATCTTTCGATCCAATACCCAAAATAAATTGCATTCACCAAAAATACTCTTAAGTATCTTCTACATTACAAAAAGAATTAAAAGTAGTCATTTGGTTGATTGAATCGACTCGTCATTTGAGTTCTTGTTTAAGAGTTAAGACGAGTGGTATAAAATGTATAGGAATGTGAGCCAAAATAGCCCACTGTAAATAAGCACTGATCGCGAATGAAAAGATTTTTTTTACCATCATCTCTATTTTAAGCCGTGGCAAATTTTGAACGTTCCCACAGATTTCGAGAAATGAGTCGATATGATGTTTGAATGAACATGTAGCAATCAAAAGAATATCTTTTTAGGTACACGTGTGAAAATATTTTGAGTATTGTCATGTTTAACAGTGTGTATCTGTTTTTGCAAAATAAATAAAAAAAAAGTTAAACACTTAGATATCACAGATAGAGTTAGTTTTAAACTAAATTTTATTCTCAAAAATGTCTCGCCTGAAACAAATTGTAGTAAAAACTTCGAAATGTAAATTAAACCATAATTTCCAACTTAATAGTTCGAAAAAGGAAAAACAATAGTCTTTTTTGACGTGTTTTTGTATAACTTTAACTTTTGTTGATAAAAAAAACAATCATTTTAACATTTTAAAACTCGTCAAGAACAGGTTTATTCTCGCCAGTGTAACGTTGATAGATATAATAGCATCGTTCGTGGAATATCAATCGAAACAAAAATGGCTGAAACTTTGCAGCAACAGTTAGACACTTTTCATTTCCTTGCCAAAAATATATTTGTAAAGTAATCAATTAACAATATTAGCTTTAGTTGATCATGAAAAGTTTCAACTGTTGTAAAGTGACTGTGTTCCCTCGTACTAAAACGTTTTTTTTTTAAACCCAAAACTGCTTGAAAGAGTTATACACTTTGATATCATATGGGAAGTCAAAATTCTACTTTAATTATTCAATTAAATAGAAAATAAGTCCTTATAGCTGCCGAATCAAACAAGTCTAAATAATGAGAAACTCAGTTTCAAGGACTCAATAAAATGTTTATTTGTTCCTCGGGAAATTCGCTATTTTGGCCAAGTTTTATTAATCTATATCAAAGAAATTTTTACTTTTGTTGGAGCAGGATATTTTTTGAAATGACCGCTTCATTCCAAATATATTTCAGTTCGTAAAAACATGTTTCCAAGTTACTTTTTTAACTAAATCATCTTTAGAGATATAACAAATTGCGTCTTGAATCAAGGATTTATTTCAGATAAACTTCAATTTGTATTTTTTAAATAAAATATTTGAAATTGAATTTTCCATTGTTCAAAATTATGGGAACCTTGAAAAAATAGAGCCCTTTAGATTAACTAATGTTATCAGCTAACTGTTTAGCACGAAAATTTATGTATATTTACATATATTTATACCTGAAATATAGTAATTATTTTCGTTTATTTAAAAAAAATGGAAATTATTCTAACAGTTAATACTAATTGATTATTAGGGTTGTGGGTTTCAGAGCAAGAGCCATATTTGACCTTGCTTTGCCAAATGCAAGATAATCAAACATTTTCTTGCTTCAATCGTCAGTCAACGGATTTTTAAATTGCATGAAGAAGTTTTAAATTATCATGAGAAAGTATACAACTTAATAAAAAGAACCCTAAAAGAGTTTGTCATTACTTATATCTTTCAAAAGCAAGAGGTTTCGATGCAGATTTTTTTCCCCAATTAAGTCTCTTCACATAATGCCATTCTTAACAAAATGGTAAATTTAGTTTTGAAAAAAAAAATCATCAAATACCATTATTTAGTAATGAGTTTACCCTTATCACAACTTTCAGTCTTTGATTTGTATCAGCCAGTTTCGTCTGAATTCTCCTGTTAATATTTTTTTCCTTAATTCTTTTCAAAAAGTAATTTCTAATCCGAAATTGACTACAAATTCTAGAAGGGAGTTCGCGCGGGCTTCGCCAAGGCGTCTCCTATACCGCAAGCTTGCTTTTCAAGAAATAACCTTTGACATGTTTTGATATATAATTTTTGAACAACATTTTTTTTTAATGAAAGACGAAAAAATGGAATAAATTCAGAATTTGGGGTAAGATAATGAAATACATTCCACCGGACATCGCAATTGCGTTAACAACTCTGCGATTAAATCTTCTCATGCGTCGTCATTCATATCTTTACGATTCGAAAGATATTCGTCTGTTTAACACATTAAACGCTTAATCACGGTAAACACGTATAACGTCGACATTACCTTACTTTATGCTTCGCCCACCTTTAATTTCGAAGTTGGGATTCCTCTTATGCACTGTATGTTTCCTTCGTTTTAATGAAAACCATTTAAAAATTTTGATAAGAAAAATTTAAATGTATTCATTAATTTATTAATAGAATGTTTTTTCTTCAATTCCTTTTATGCTGTCAGTCACCGAAGACTGTTGCAGTCTGCCCGGAAAATTTAAAATGTCCCCAGTGAACGAAGCTGTCCGAACAGTACGTTTAGTGTCAGTTTCCGATGATTGATGTGACGCTTCATATACTGAGCTCTTCACTTGAATGTCGCCAAACTCAACTCTAATACTTTTGATCATTGCGAACGCAAAAATTGACGTGTCTTTTGCAATATCTGTTGACGGTAGATCGTTCTTTTTCACACCACTTTGCAATCACAGAATCTTGAGTAACGTTTGTTTTCGGTTTTCTGTCTCACCCGTCTCGGCCGATCCTTCTGACTTGTAGTTTTTTGTATGCGAATAGTTAACTCTTGATCGATGGCAAATACATTTCGGTCGGTCTTTTTCATGCAATACCACATTTTTCAATCTTCAGTGATGAGGTGAAAAAGACGAAGGGAAAAGATCAAAATATAAATAATTCCCAAAAGTTTTCTTTTTTTATTTATTTAAATATAAAGTTTTCATTGACTATGAGCTGCGAAAGATATATTGTATAAAGACAATGTCTTCAAAGAATAAACGAAATTACTAAAACATAAGGTCATTTATTGTAAGATGAAATAAAATATTCGAAAAAACTTAAGAGAAAAAAAACACTTATTAAATTCTAAAAATTTTACAAGAGGATATTTTAGCACAATCGCTGACCTGTTTCAAGCCAGTGATTCGGACCACCATCTGATCAAAGGCTTACATATTAACTATTTCTTAGTTGTAGAGTAGGAAAGAGTATCGAATGTGATACTAAATATGAATCACTGGCGATTCACATAATAAAAAAAATGTGAAAAAAGACATTATAAACTAAACATAGATATGTTCTACTCCCATCAAAACCTATTCAGAATGAGAACTTTAACTGTCACCCGAATATGGGCAATTGGGATTTAAAATGGTAACAGTCAATTCAAAGGATTATGACCAGAATTCTTATATTTATCCTTCAAAGTCATTTGCGGTAGTAATTAACAGAATTTATTTTTGTTTTAGCAGCTGGAACACTTTTTTGATCTGTTTCCGACTTCATGAAAGCAGAAGTGAATAGTTGCTGTCTGTTTCGCTTGAAAACGCTTCTGGTAAGTGCGATTTTTTTCCCATTATAATTATTTTAAATAAATAGTTGCGCTCCAGTTCATTTTTAATTCCTGCTATTAGTTCACACTCTCCCCATATATATCTTGTTCAAATTTTCAATCGCTAATTAAAATACCTTTTATTCATAAACTCGTTTCAATGCATTTTTTAAAACTTGTAGTGGATGACGACGTTAATACAGTTTTTTCAAATATTAATTCATTCATTAAAGTTGATTAATTTTTAATATTTTAAACAGAGTCTAACTTGCTTTTAATAGAAATCAACAGGCAGGAGCCCAATCGGTAAAATGCGAGAATTTCAATGTCTTTCGAGTGAAGTTGAAGAATACAAATTCTGTTCTTGCAAAAATCAATATTTTATTATGATTTATTTATATCAATTGCAATTATTTAATAAAAAGTGGTTAAGATAAAAAAAATATTCTTTTTTGACCAAAGTAGGAATTGACTTAAAAGCAATTTTTTTTTAATAATGTTTAATTATTTTTTTCCAATTATTGCGGAATTTGGCGAGACATTATTACAAACGGTTGCTTTCCTCCTATGATAGAAAGAAAATTGGATGCGAAAAATAATTTCGCAACTGAATTGATAAATGATCAAGAGTTTTCAAAATATTGATAGTTGTAATTTCAAAAATAATTACGAAAAATTCGAAATCTGATGTTATATTTTTACGGTCAAAAGTTTTTTAAAACTTACAACGAGGGTAGAAGTGTATTAACTAATAGCTATTTTATATCAACATTTATTTTCCTTTTTTTTTTTAATGTTGAAATGATAAAATGCATCTTTAACATCTGAACATGTATTTTCATACATGTTTTAGTAAAGAATATGACATCTCTTTGCTGATGTTTCAATATAAGAAAATACTTTTTTTTTTGTAATAGAGAAGTTGATGTCTTATTTCACGTTTCTCATTCGGTGACTTCTACTACACTTATCAACAGTTTTTGAGGAATCAATAAGAAAATAACATAAGTGGAAATCAATTTCATAAATTTTTAAATTACATAGCAAATCATAAAAAACACCTTATAATTTTTGGAAATCATCACTTTAAATTTCCTTTTCTTTATTTTAGTTTAAACTGTTCGAAAATATTTTCAAGTAGTAAAATCCTTTCCAATCGAAATTTTTAACTTGAATAATAAATCTTCACAATAAAACATTCAATCTGCTTTTATTTATAAAATTATTACAAAAAAATGTTGGGTGTACGAATCCCCGATGAGGCACGATTTTAGTCACCAGTTTCTTAAACCCCTGTAAAATCTGATTTTTAGGCGCCGTGAAATGGAAACTGCATTTTAGACTTCCAAATTGATAAAGTTGCCTTCGGCTAGTTGTTCAGTAGAAACTCAGAGTGAGAGTTTGGAAAGCAGTCCGCAATTGTATTGTAAGGGAATGACTTAAAATGAGTTACTGCACGCCTAAATATTGTAGAAAGAGCAACACGAGAAAGAGCAAATGGATTTCTTGAAAAATGCATTCTTCCGATTGAATGCTGTTCCTTGATCTCCTTCCACAACCGTAGTTGCTAGGGAGAACGGAAGCGCCCTGTCTGGGTTCAGAGCACGCGCGAAAACAGTCTATCCCCAAATTCAGTGGAAATTACCAATTGGTAATTTTTTCTCCTTTTCCCTTCAACTTCTTCATTTATCTTGATTTTTGCCTTAATATTTGAAAGAAGAAAATCTTTCCAGACTACCACATTTATTACTAAAATGATTTTTTTAAAGTTTATTTTATTTAAGCAGATTGAAAAAAGCATTAAAAAACATTAAAATGAAAATAATAATAATAAACGAGCTACAATAAGTTTTAAAATTTTAATTTCGAAAAAGTAACAGTAATTTTTATTTCATTGTTACTCATTCGCAATCATCGATTTTTTAAAATGAAAATAAGAGTTTAATCGACTTTCTTAAACAAAAGACCAAGCCGATTTGAATATGATTCAAAAACGTAGTTCATCAAACCAAATTCATCATATACGAGTAAAACCGAGCATACTACGAGTATTTTTAAAACAAAATTACACATTTCCAGCAAATTTTGATGTAAATTTATAATTATAATGAAGTTCAATGTGTGTATTGGCGCCCTACAGAACTAATCTTTTGACGTACAGCTACCAAATTTGGCACATGTATACCTTGGAAGTCAAAATGTTCACCTCGGAGCTATTTTTTGAATTTTTAATTAAAATTTTAATTAAATAAAAATGAAACTTAATTTTGACGTTTTCTAGCGATATCTTTCGAAAGTGCAAATTAATGAAGTTCAAAAAATAATCTTTCCAATGATGCTAATGTTTTGACCTATAAATTATTCTATTTTTTTAATAAATTTTTTAAAATATAATTAAATTACATTTTTCAAAAATTTATTTTGCACAAAATAAAAATAAAATTTAATCTGCTCGAAAATTGCAATAAATTGGTTTTTATTAACGTGATGCCATCACATTTACAGAAGCTCAGAAAAAAAATTAGTCAATTGTTAGTGCAAATTAAATTTAAAAATAAATACTGTTCAGAACATGACTGTATGAAAGGAAATAAATATGAAGTGTAATATTTTCCATACGAAAAAGTTTTCTCGGCGTTTTAAAATAGTTACATCATTAATTCAATAATTTAGTTTTATTTTAAGACATTCATAGTTTAATTCATACAGGATATCCTCTCTAACCAGAGTTCAACAGCTCATTTCTAGAACTATATTAAGGGGAGCATATATATACTTCTAAATGAAACAAATAATCATATTTTATATAACTTTTGTCAGTAAAAGTTCCGTTGAATTACAAATTTTAAACTTTTACATTGCGTTGTGAATTGTGTTTAATAAAATATTCTTGAGACATCAATATCTTAAATAAAGAGAGTCGCTCTCCAATCAACCAAATCAATCGCTTAAGCTGACTAATTATTGAACTCTTCTGGCGAGCACCTCAGGGACCGTCTCAAAACAGATACGCCAGGGTTCCTCGAGAGTGATTGTCTTATGGTTGTGAAGGTGTTGATTGCTCTAAGTTTGTAATATAGCGTGTAATGTCGTTTGTAATATGAAGTGTAATGTAAGTCGGCCAAATTGGATCGGAGAATATGGAAACTATTTATTTATTTAAAAGTTGGTGCGTCAAGAGTATTTCGCAAAACAGGATCCCTTAATACCAAAGGACGGTCTAAAACGTAAACCTCATCATTTCTTCAAAACAGCTTTTATGGACTGAAATCAAATAAAATATTGTTATTTTCATCATTTTAATCCTTTTAAAACAAAAGTAAAAACTGAATTTTACAATGGATCAGAGAAATTTTTGTTGAATAATTCTTTGAAACACTATATTTAATTATTAAAGTTATTCTGTAAAAAATTCAATGTCGAAGAACTCACCTTTTAAAATTTATATTTTAAAAAAAGATACAGTTGGTTTCGTAAAAATATGTTTTACATTAAGTGCAGTTTTTCCAGCTTTACCTCACGGAATGGAAATGTTGATTTTCCTATTGCCTTCTTTTTTAAAGGAAAGTTTGAGTTTATGTTTTGAATATTTATGTTAATTACTATTTGTAACTTTTTTTTTTACTTATTTTGAATTTTCAACACATACATTATAATTATCAAATGATGGCGTTTTAAAGCTTTACCACCGGTGATACAGGGAAAATGAAAAATATTGGAACCCATTTCGGAATGGACAAATCAATATGAATTGGATTTTGCATTTAAAAATGATACTACGTCACCGACAATATCCATGCGCGAAAAAGTATTCAGTCTCCAGCGATCGCTGTTCGTGGTCTCGTGAGTGGACTCTTCGGTCCGTTCACCCGAAACGCTTCGACGTAAAGTGGTTGAGTAGTCAAAAGGTTAATTGAATGGAAAGACGGAACGGATGCCTTCGACTGCCGAAGCAATGGTGTTGCTGGCAATCAAAATATTATCAGCCTGATTTTTTACTTTCTTGTCCAATAGAATGTGTAAGACCGTCCATTTCCAATTCCATGCCCTTATTTTACATTGGTATTGTAATTAAAACTATCTGCTGTTACAAAAGATCTCAACGCCTGGTTAAGTAATTGCATTCATCCCTGATTATTTTCAAGAGCTGGATCCTATAATTATTGGTTAAATTACCGCCTTCATTTCTATCGGCAACGTCGAACAGTCAGAATTTTTGCTTTCAGAGAATCGCTTTGAATGAAAGTCACGATAAGAACCTGAACAGAAATTTGAAATGGATGGACTAAGCAGTCGTTCATTGTTTTTGCACACTCCAATTAATCAAAAGTGACCTTTGAACTTTCGACTCACGTCAGAAAAAGGGTTTAAAGCTTAATTAATATAAACATATCATATTTTTCTCTTCTGTACGTGAAAAACGTAAATGCAAAGAGATAACTTTCCAATTCATGTGATTATATTTAACAACGCGTCTTCCACTGTGCTTGAATCGATTTTTTTAAAATTTTCAAATATGAGTATAATATTAATTTTATCACTTAAATTTTTATTTATATCCTAAATTTTTTGGTATGTACTTAAATGGTTGAGGTTGTAGGAATTTTCTCCACCTAAAAAGTGGAAATTCAGTTTTTTTTTTTTTTTTTTTTTTTTAAATAAGCGGATAAGAATTCCTTTTCTACTCTGCGTTTAAAAGTCATCTACCTGAATGCATATCTTAATCACTCAAGCTGGGAGGGGAAAGACAAAAAGTGGCTCTTAAAAAATTTTATAAATAAAGTTAATTTCTTAAAATAATGTCTAAGAAATTTTTTTAACTCTTTCGGGGGAAAAAAACACTTTTCTGATGCATTAAAACTCGGCCATCTCCGACTTGGCCTACTTCTTTTAAACTCGTTGAGAGACATCGCTTAATCGCCTTTTTTGGAACAAGTTTAAAAAAAAAGAGAGAGAGAAAGAGAAAAAAAAATGTTGTTTTGATGTGGCAGGGAGAGGGGAGTATCTGGAGAAGGAGAGAGTGGAAGGTTCTTTCGTCCTTGCCCTTGACTTGGAAACTCCAGACAGCCGAGTCTGAAGGCCTTCGACGGGGATTCCCTCTCCAGTTGGAACGATGCCAAGCTGGAAGCGTGCCAGACACGATTTCGTTCGTTGAACTTTTTTATCTCATGGTAATAGGCAAAAATGGAACACGGCCACATTTTGATGTCAGAATGCATCGTGTGTCACTGAAATCCTCCGATTCTCGGAGTCAGTTGCAGGGATATTTACAATTAATTCATCCACTGGATGAGAAACTTCAAAGCGCATTTGAATTCGCTCCATCTGTCGGGAATAATGTTATTGAATGTTTAATTTTTACTCTGTTATAACTAAGTAAAAAAAAAATTGTCATCGAAAAATTTGAGCTCTAGATATTTGGAGCAACAAAAAAAAGTTTTATCATATGTTGATATCTTTTTTAAAATTAACATTTTTCGGTTTTATTCTTCAGAGGAAGAAAACGTCACAGTCATTACACACGGTCACCTTATCACAGTCGAGACTTAATCACTTTGGAAATCTATTTCCTTATCAAAACCCATAGCAATCGGTTTGATCTACCTGGACATTGCAATATTCATGCTTGATAATTGAGCATTTTATGAATAAAAATGTTCTTCTTTTAGTCTTGCTTTAGAACATTCTATTATTCATTTCTTAAATGCTCTAAAAGTGAAACGTGAAAATTTTATGAGACGAAATAATTTTTTAAACCCACACAAGGATTAATCGGCACAGACTCTCGATATATCTGTCGCAACGGCAGAACATTATAATGATATTATAATCACAGATAAAAATCGTCTCGTGAGCTTTTATTAATGTTAATTAATATCGATGAGAGTGACGACTCAAGCCTTGAAGATCATTCTACGATGCTGAAAATTAAATGAGCTGTTACTCTGTCAGTGGAATGTGCAAGTACAGCATATTTTCTGTTCTGACCTCTTTACAGTCAGTAATTTTTTCGGAGTTGTTATGGTCAACCACCTGTTTCAGAATGTAGATATTCAACGCGCTTTTGAACATGCGCCATTTGTCATTTCTCCAACATCGAGGTGCGATGAAAGAAAGGCGCGTCTTTAATGCTGACTAAGCACGTAAGCGTAACACACATTTCGAACTAAATAATATGAATAGAAATAGAAATGCATTGATCACAACAAAAAAGATGTGCGTGATGAAGATCTTCGCAGCAATGTTTTTCTTACCCGCCGCATGTCGCAATCTTAAAAGGAATAAAATGTTATTGAAGATCTGAGCCCGAATTCCTGAAACGAATGGAGCGTAATAAGAATAAGCGAAATAATGAATGAATAAACAAAAGGCATAGAGAAAGGGGAAAGGGAAGAATTAATCAGTTGTAAACGTTCATGATTTTAAATGTGGAAAAAAAAGCGTCATTACTTGTGATTTTTTCTGAAATCGATACCCGTTTATGAGACCTCGTGAAAGATTTCGAATATAAGATTGTTAAGGAAATTACTTGAAATCCGATCCATTTCAACCAACTGATCGAGTTTTCGAAAAGTCGAGCCGCAAATTCTTGGATAGCTTTATCAAGCATATGTATACTTTTCAATTAAAATATTTCTTTTTAAGTGAAAATGAATGGATTTTATAACTATGAAATGAATCATAAAAAATAGTTTTATTTGAATTAAAAAATTCTACACTTTAATGTTATCGTAAATATGAGAAAAGAACTTTACTCTGTTGCAACCACTATAATAAAATAGCGTATCAAAAGAATATTCTGTCTTAAATTTGGCCAAGGTAACATTTGATAGAATCAGGATTATAATGTATATAATGGATTATAATGTATCAGGATATAACATTCGATGGATGCATGATTCTAATAATTAGTATGGAGGATATTAGTTATTTACTCTGGCATAAAAAACAATTTTAATCATGAAGTATCTCTAATGGGCTTTATTTTCTTATTTTTTATTGACAAATGATGATGTGAGCAAATAAGAGGTAAGCTCATATCCCGATTCGAAAAATTTTGTTTCGGGGCCAACTGGGCGTAAATCTAAAAACAAAAAAAGCTGAAAAAAAGCTAAAAACAAAAAAAGCTCAATTAGAAGTTCTCACGAATCTTATAAAGTTCTGGCAGACAAAAACGGAATATTTCTTTTTTTAATGTATTGGATACGACATTAAGAGATAAAGATCTGCAGTCTTCAATTCGTTTTTCTTCCTTAAAAAGGCGCCCATTTTATTCAGATTGTCCAAATTAGCCTTTCATATGTGGCAACAAAAGAGTCACTGCAAAACAGAGGCATCTAAGTTCCGTGGCTCCACTTCTGCTGCGTATTGAAGATACTAAAAGAAAGGGAATTACCTCATATGGAATTCAAAGTATGCAGTTAAAAAACGGCATATTGTTTCTAAAATTCGAATTAACAGACATTATTCCGTCGGTTAGTTCTCTTAGAAATCTGAATGAACGATGTTTTTACGTCATTGTGCTTGAATTCTTAAATTAGCTTCTTAGGTTCTCTCTTCTTCGATTCAATTCTTATTTTAATTCAATAGTAAAACTAATAGAAAGTTTTCCTCGCAATGTATCGGTCTTTAAATTTTCTTTTCTTTTAATCATTTCAGAACATTTTTTTTTTTTAGATAAGGTTCTGAGCCTCAACGAAAAATCCGTTGGTGAACAATAAAATTTTTAATCCAAGGGCGAAAAGTAAAAATTTTATTATCTGCTAGAGCATCTCAAAAAATCAGCCTTTAATAACGCGTTGCCATCCCATTTGCAAAAGCTCTCATTAAAAAAATAAAAGTTAAAAACTACAGCAAAAAAAGCTAGAAAAATGTCATTTTGAGTACGTGATTATGTTAAATGAAATAAATAAGAAATGTGATATTTTTTTAACAATAAATACGCGACAAAATTTTTTGGATCGTTTGCAGTACTAAAGTGACTCATTCAATGAAACCATTAAAAAGATTAAAAATATAATTTAACTTGCAGGTGGTGCTTGGTCGTTCAAGAAATCACATTCTGACATGATACATTGGAATATACATAACAGATTTCATTTTAATCTTTATCTTATTGTTATTTTGTAATTTATTGCCATTGTTTATTTTCTTTTTTTCTTCCATCTTTTCTTTTTTCGCTTCTTATTTTTCTCCTTTTTTAAGATTTTTTTTAAAAAATTTTTTTGATTGTAGAGTTTATTTTCAATTATTGTAAGGTTTTTCCGCATGATGTATTTCGGCACCTGAAATTGTGTCGTTTGTTTTACTGTTGCATATTTATTTTAATCAGTAGCTTATGCCGACTTCTAGCAACCAATTTATTCAGTATATT
The DNA here is from genome assembly GCA_026289955.1 of Argiope argentata. Lineage (NCBI taxonomy): Eukaryota > Metazoa > Arthropoda > Arachnida > Araneae > Araneidae > Argiope > Argiope argentata. Next base: position 1,393,650 of record JAOUZG010013036.1, read on the forward strand.
AAGATAACGCCCGTTTCTCTCCGATACCGAATGAATTTAGAATTTTCCGTTCTTATGATCAAGAAAAATCGCTAATGAATGTCCAGTGTTATTAGTTCATTATATACACATACGTTTGTTAAAAAATAATTCATTCGTTAATTTTTTCCTTTCAAATATTTCATATTACTTTTTAATATAGAAGTAAAATCCTAGAAAATAAAGTAAAATAATTTTCTGAAAAATACATTACAAACGTAAGGTACTGATCAATTAAATAACACTACAAATTATCTGTTTTAAACATGTATAACTATATTCTCCTCTCCCTCCTCCCAAAAAAGGAGGATTTTTGTAATAATTTTATAAATGTATCCACTTGTTATATTGAACTTATTATGATTTGCCAACAATCCTGATTCGCATCATGCAATGATGACATTTTTTTTAACCAACTGTTGTTTTTTATGCCATGTCAGCCAATTTATACTCGAATTTTCATCATAGAAAGATTAAAAATTAAGGACAAATGAAAAAAATTTATTAAATTTTATTCAATTTTCTAAGGGAATGAAAGAAGGGGAAGATAAAAAAAAAAAAAAAAAAAGAAGGAACGTGGAAAAGAGTTACAATAATTCGCAACAAATTCCTTCCCAAGAAATGAGCCCAGCGATTGGGGTTTCAACACTTCAGTTGCGATTAGAAAAATTATTACTAAGTCTTGATTCAGTTGCGAACTCGACATTAACTTATGATTGGATTTCAGTAAAGTATTTTTAATTATATATTATTATAATTTTAATTATTATCGGAAAATGAAAACAATAAGGAATCCTATTTGGAATATATGTAATATGTAGTTTTTATTTTTCTCTGCAATCTTTCATGTAACTGCAATTGTTCTTGTATTTTCTTTCATCACTGTTGAGGTCGGATGTTAAGAACTTTAACCCTTTAAATCGCAAAGTCGAGCTTCAAAAATAAGCATCTGGTCATTATTCAACTGTGCACTTCGGGACAATGTCACCTTCTCCACATAAGTGAAGAACTTCTATATCAAGTTCAGACCAGGTGTATTTATCCAAATTTACAGTCTATTGAAAAAAGAAAAAAAAAAAAACAAATAGTCACATTATTTTGCCAAGAGAAAATACAAGTTCTTCAGAAAAGCGATGTAACCGCTGTTAGCCTTTTTATACATTTAGCGTATAGTTTAGGGTGATCGGACACAGGAAATGGAAATGGGAAATGCATATCAAGGTTGATTAGGATGAGATTTAAAAAATAAAAGGTGAATTCTTCCTTCATGATGGATTGGATATATAATTGCTATTTTATTGTTAAATTTTTGTAAGGTATTATAATAAGCCGGTTAAGAGGTTAACGCGTTTTTCCCCTTCCGTTGTGCCTTCATAGTAGGCATGGGGAGACTCCTATTGTCAGGGCAATCACATCGACCTCTCTTCTCAAATGGAATGACTGGCACTTGTTGCAAAACCCTTTTTTGTCAGCCTGTGCAACTATTTGGGGTTTCGGTGTAGCTTTAGAAAATAGTCTACTGGTAGCAGATGTCCAATGGACTATCTTCCTCCAGGAACATAAGCAGAACTTATTGAATAGCAGAATAATTTTCTAAGACTCTAACCGATTTAACAAAAGAGCTATGCAAAGGAATTCAAAATCTGTTGCAAATAAATACAAATGTGACAGATTAGTTAACTTAACTTGAGTTAAAAATATGAAATGTGTGACTTAAGTTTGAAATACAAAATTATTTTTCCCTCAGCTAACAGCGAAATCATCCGTTGTTTTTGAAGTTTCGAGCCACCTTGCGAGGGAAGTGCAACGAAACTGCTCTGGGAGTAGCGATGATTGTGAAGCAAAGAACATTTAAGCATTTTTGGTTTACTGTGTTTTATGGCGCAAGAGTTGCACTTACAATAAAATCAAATATTTTAGAATTATATTAAGAAAATTTTTATTCTTCTTTAAGGCATGCGACTATTTTCAAGATAATTTTAAAGAATGCTCTAAGATAATTATATTTTTGAATATTTTTTTTCTTAAAAAAAGAATGAAAAACATCGGCGAAACCAAAATGTATGAATTATGCAACAAAAGTTTATTTGAAAACATTTCTTTTCTTTGACTGTGAAAAAGGTATACTGTGAAAATATTTTAGTCCAGAGCATTACTAAATGATTTGTTCTAAATTTAGCGATAATTTAAGGTATATATTATCTAATTCATGAAGTAAAAAATAAACTGTGTGCTATGCACACTTTAAATATTAGGATTCGACTGATAAATAACGTGAAATTTTCACTTTTTTGTCGCATTGTGTAACATTAAAACAAATATTAAAAAAAGATTAAAATGAAATCTGCTACGCATATTTCAATATATCGTGTCAGAACATCATTTCTTGAACGGCCGAGCACCACGTGCTCGTGCAAGTTAAATTATATTTTTATTCATTTTCATTTTTTCACTGAATGAGTCACTTTAGTACTGCAAAGGATCCAAAAAACTTTGTATCACATTGATCGTTTTAAAAAATATCACATTTCCTATTTATTTCCTTTCATAGAATCACGTGCTCAAAATGATACTTTTCTAGGTTTTATTTGCTGTAGTCATTAACTTGTTTTTTTAATCAGAGCTTTTGTAAATGCAATGGCAATGCGTTATTAAAAATTGATTTTTTGAGATGCTCGTGCAGATAATAAAATTTCAATTTTTCGCCTACGGATTTTTATTGACTCCACAAACCTCATTCCCAAAATAACGTCATCTTCTGACATGATAGTAATACAAAATGAATAGATTGCTAAGTCACTAGTTCAGAAGTTTCAGAACAGAAAATAAATTATTATACAAAATTTGAACAAAAAATATGCATTAAATGTGAATTTATGAAATGATTCGTAAAAAAATTCTACCAGAGAAAAATTTGAGAAAATAGCATCGAAATGTATATAAATGTGAGTACAAAAGTCAGTCTAAGTTCCTAAAAGATGGACTTAGAGACACAATTCAAAGGGTTTTAGAAGGAATCTAAGCATTAACATATTAAAAAATAAAATTTTCTTTAAAAATAAAAAATAAAAAATGATTTTTAAAATTAATTACCAACGTCAAAGTTCAAACTAAAAATACGGAAAGAAGAGGGGGAAATGTGCATGTGATTAAAAGGAATGTTTTATTATTAGGCGAAGGACTTTTACTTTCGCCTGCGCGAAATAAACTTGAAATTCCGACGACTCTACATGCTTTGATCTCCCTGCGTTAAAAAAACTCATATTTAGCATTATGTCTGAATATGGTTACTAAAAAAAGTTTTGATAAAAAGTTCATCTGTCTATTGGTAGTCCGAATATTAGTGAACACACAATGATTATAAAATGTAAAGAGCTAGATAAATAAAATTTGGTACATAAGTTTATGTTTTTTATAAGTTTTGGTACATAAGTTAAGCACCCAAATGCAACAAATCTGAAATTTTGAAATAAATCTGTCCTTTAACAAGGCAATAAAATCAACAAAAAAAAAATCAATTTGACTATGTTCCCGAATTTCTTCATTTTAAATCGTTAAGTCTTCTTTCCTTTCGAATTTTATCGATCTTTGAGCACAATAATCCAAGAAGGGACGTTTTATACTGCTGCAATTTTGTTTGTGACCGTTACATTAAAATTGCAAGTCTTTATCAAATTTTGCAATTTCTATCTAACCGCGTACAAATGAGCGTGCACGAGGGCCAGGTAAGCATCAGCGAATGACTGAAAACAAAACCAACTCATTGGAACGTTTAATTATTATTCGGAACATAAATAAACTGGTGATTTTAGAAATCAAATCTTGTCGCCTTTGTGCATTGTAATTGCGAATGTGGAAGATTTATATGTAGAGAGTGAGATTTTGTATATTTCCAAAGGTTCCTCGTTTGGACGATCCTTTAAATATCCTTTTGAATTCTACTTTATTTTAATCCGAAATTAAAAATTAAGCACATCCCTCCCTCATCCTTCATTTTACCTTTATGTTTTGATGAAACTATAACCGACAGGCCCGTGTGGGAAAGTGCAAAGGCTTTGTGTATCTCTAAACACAGACTATTTAATTACTTTTTATAATGGAGTTAGTCATTGCTTCCTCATCACAGAGTAGCAATGGCGAAAAAAATTTACCGCGCGTTGAGTTAAAGGTTCTTTTCAAACCGAAAAGAGATTATGAAACATTAAATGTGTGTTTGTGTGTGTAGGGGGGGAGTCTGCCTTTCTCCCCTGTCGATTGATTAAGTTGCTTTCCGTTGCGTTAGTTGAAAGTAACAAATAAGTAGTAGCAAGTCATTCGACCACAAATTCGCTAATGCTGGAGTTGTTGCATGTGTGGTAAAATTAATTTATTTAAATAGCTTGATTTTAAATTTATATTGTAATAACTGCGACATATTTCCAGATTTAATGAGAAAATTCGTAAGAGAGCGGTTAAAGTCGTAAAAGAGAGGTTATAAAGTGTACAAAAAGTCGTTAAAGAATAAACAAACGTTGCATATTAAAGGAATAAAACAATTAAACCTAAAAAACTTCTAGAAGATTAAACGACATTCTCGCGGTTCTTTCTGTCCCGAGATAATTAACCGAAAGAACGGAACTAAACAATAAAGTAGTAGCACTATCTATCATTTCACAGACATGCCAAACACCCCTTTTTTTTATTTTGGTCAGCATGTATGCATATCAAAATTAAACAATCCGTGAATGAATATAGGGTGAATTAAAAAAAATGTTCGGGGTGAGAGTGATTCCTCCTCTCCCTTCTCTCCTCCCCCTTAACCCCACATGACCTTACTCACAATCGCTAAAAACCATCTCCAATGCCAATGAATGGATTAAAAATAAATGAATCCATTGCCAGAAGAACAGATTTCTCGCGCCCCTCACCACTAGAATCACAAATCCGCTGGTAAACACACTCTTACGATTCTAACTGCACTAGGAGCCGTTCACGCGAGCAATAAACATCTGGGCGAGCGGCGTAAAAATACATATTTCACGCTTTTGTAGACGCGAGGGTGTTCGCGTGGGCGGACGTACTTAGGCGTTCCACAATGGATAAAGAGGAAGAAATAAGTAACGGCATTCAGTATTGACACCCTGGCGCTATTTGAGAAGGGAGGTACAAAATAACAGTTATTGAGGATTTGGGAGAGTGAAAGTTCAAGATCGCTTACGAGGCGATTCGACGCGGAGCTGTTATTCTTAAAAATTTAGTAACATACAGCAGATATAGTAGAAAATTGTATACAGATAAAATAACTAAAGCTATTTTTTATCTTATTTTTAAAAATTCATTATTCCGTTTATATTTAAATCGATGATTTCTTTTTCTTCTTTTTCTGAGAGGTAACTAAATTTCATCAACAAACATTCACAAAATTCAGTCTTGCACATCCCGAGAATTCGTTTACAGAATTGTGCACTGTCGGATAATACAACGCAGCCTCTTAAAGATAGAAGATAACACAAAATGTCTATTGAGTCGTCCCCATAAAATATAACAGAAAATTTTTAAGGTTGAAAGACCCCAAAATTAGTTATTGCTTTTTTTTTTTTTTTTGCAATAGGCAAGAGATGGTTCTATTAAAAGAAAATTATAAACAATAAAAAGTATTGTGCAGTTTGTGATTGCAGAAGGAACTATTAGGTAGTTGTCGATTCCCGATAACATAACAATGCTAAATTTCTTATTATAAAAAATCTCAAATACATACCCATCTATTCCTGTATTTATCTTCTCATCTCTCCAGCTGACCAATCATCAGATCCGGTTTTTAAAAAAATGCCAGCTCTGCCAATATCATGAAATGGATGTGAAAAAACTGCTGAAAATATTGCTTGAGACTCTCTGAATTTTGCAAATAATTAGTTTTTATATTTATTTAGTTACTAAAAATGATGTTCGAAAGAAACCTGTTTCGACTGACAAACTTTTCAGTTGCTTGATGTATCTTGCACACTATACTAATTATTCTTTTTTACTGAAGCATGTAATGAATTAATCCACTCTATTTGAAACTGCATTTTCTATCAAATTTAAAATTTACTGAAAAAAATCAAATTTTACTAACCGCTACAATTTTATTAACCGCTGCAGATGAAATTTTAAATCTTCGATTTTTAGAAATCGAATTTTTTATTACTGGGGAATTCTAGAATCTCCATTCTAGGAATTTTTTCTTTTGCAAATCCCCTTTTACAGTGCTTTGATTGAAAGAAATTTTTTTATTGTAAGCTGAATGAGTTATAAAAGTAAAATAAGTAAATAAATAAAAATATACCATTTTTTATCGAGCATCACAATGCATCTTAAGAACTGCAATACACACTTCCGCTTAAAATGTTTGTTAGCATCATTTGCAATTGTATATACAAACTAAAATTAAATAGTCGGATAGAAAACTGTGATTTTTCAGTGTTTTCAAGAGGACAAAATTCAGATAGATACCTCGCCGTTTGGAGAAGCATCGTAGTTAAAGAGCTTTCGATGACAATGAAATAACTCAAGTGATGTAGAAATTACTTTTGGTTTAGTTGTAATAAAATGCTGGCAATTTTATATCTTTGAATTTAAATTTTATTCACCCGATCTAACTATCTTAGTAATTAGATTTCGAATAGTTTCGAATATCTGCACGATCACAAAATGAAGAAGGTTATTTTTAATTTAAGTTGGTCATTCCATTCCATTTAGGAACGAGAAATGAAAGATTCCGTCTTCAATTTTCCAACAGACCCAAACCCCTTATCTCTCTTCATCCACATATGCTAATTAACCTCTCAAAACTTCTACAGCCAACTCCTTTGTTATCGCGGTAAATCTGTTAAAAAGAAGTGAGTATCAGTGTCAATTGTAATAAATCACTCGTGAATTCGCAGGTGTTTTCTAGGATGTTAATGACTTCCTTCGGAGCTTTCTAGCACGTTAATGACTCGAGATAGATGAAATGAACTGAAAGGACAAGTAAAGCCATAGCCATCAAATAGTTGTCAATTCATATGTTATCATCAAACGTTTTTCAACTAGTGTATTCGCTATTTTGTTTGAAAGCGGAAATGAAGCTCGCCATTAGAAGGTAAAGAAGCAACATTCTTGTCCTTACTATCGGTGAGGTGAACGGTTGTGAGTTTCCAGTAAATGTTATTTTGTTACTTATAGGATTATTATATTATATATCAATATACAGGGTAAGTCAAAATGAATATAGCGATTACAAACGGCTATAAC
>JAOUZG010013036.1:1423780-1453635 GCA_026289955.1 Argiope argentata
ATATATATATATATATATATATATATATATATATATATATATATATAGTGCAATGCTAAATAAATTAGGCTAATCGAAATTTCATTTCTTGAGCATCCCCTCTTCGGTGCTTAGATACAAACTAAACCTAAAAATTATGAATGGCTAGATACCTTTATTTTAATTAATTTTTTTACATTTTTCTCCCAATAAAGTGGACAGGGATACCTTTGCTGTAACCAAGCAACAATACGGATTATTTCACAATTAACAATTTTAACGCATGGGTTCGTCTATCATCAGATTAAATTCGTTGTAAAACGTTGCTTAAATGGCATTACCATGTGAATCTCGAAATAAAGTTAGACAGTGTTTATAATAATACTTTTTTCCCCTAAAGTTTTTTGATCATTCATGTCAATTCCAAGATTACATTTTTAATATATGAGTAAATTTTATCATAGAGAAGCATTAGATTATTATCAATAGCACTAATCTATAACTCGCACAGTCATCCATAATAAAACACAGCTATCAGCAAATGTTTGAAAGTACAAGATCCTAACGCCTAAAATTACATAGATGGCCCCATCATTTTATTTGAACAGAATTTGATTCTTTCACTCTCACAACTCCTTCGTCTCATCAGATCCATTGCAAAAACGTAATATGTCGAGGCCGGGTCACAAACTGCTTCGAATCTATTCAGATATTAAAATGGGGGTTTTTTATATACATTTTTTTTTTTGCCTTTAAAGATTTTTTTGTGTGTGATTGCAAATTATATATCCAGTTGATCCAGATTTTTAATGTAGCAAAAGTAATTTCTGGTTGTAAATGCGAAAAATCTATTTTGGATTCGTGCCCGTGTCTTTCTTAGATTTCTGAGGGGGATGGGAAACCATTTTGTAGATTTGTTGAAGTCAACTTAAAAATACCAAAAGCATCTTTTTTCCTTTTTTTTTTTTAATGACGCACGTATTCTGCCTTTCAAATTCTTTTTACAAAGGGGTAGGGTGAGGATAAGATAAATGGATGAAACTGTCTCCTCATTGGCAAAAAACGCAAAGTGCTGTGATTTCTGGGCAGGTCCGAGTTCGGCCCAAACTAGTTTCTACACATTCACGATGAAGGAACCCGACGGTAGAAACTTTTTAACCAATACGACTGACTCATCCAATCACAGATCTCTCTCTACCATTCGCCGACTAGATCGACACCTCCCACTTTCGTTTCCCCCTTCGTATGACCCCCAAGACCACATCCCTTTAGTTCATTCTACAAGTTGACCATTGTCAGAAGAAGTTGCTCCTTTAAAAAGTTGGAGGCCACGACTGGACACTTGCTGTAAAAAACTCGGAATTAACCGATAGACTTTGCAGGGTAGTCGACTATTTTGGTAGCGTCTTCAGTAATTAACGTGAGTGGTCTTCATATGTTATTATTTTTCCATTATAATGAATCTGGCAATTGTCATGGCTATCTTTATTATTTTTTAAAAATCATATTCGCTCTTCGAAAGTAATGGATGAACGAATAATCTGCCATATATGAATCGGGAACGCATCTTGCGACTAAAAAAAAAACTTATTAAAAAAATATCAAAACTAAATATATTTATTTGTTATTTCGATTTCTATCATTTACTTTTTTTTTTCTTTTCAAAATATAGGTTGACTTGTATTAAGGAAATAATCATTTTAATCAAAATGCAAAAGCCATTTTAAAATAAACTTAACTTTAGACTTAATTTTTTAAAGTTTTGTTTTTGTTAAAGCTCATTAAAAACAATTGTTGTTTTTTCTTCTATAATTTCTTTCAAGCTGATTAAAAAACGATTTTACAATTGATTTTTTATAACCATTTATATTTTTTATTAGAAACCTTAATGCCTTGGTAATACCTTTTTCATATTAAAACATATTTTTAATTATTTCAAATAAATTATAAAAAGCATTTGATATATTTACATGCTGTTTAAGAAAGTTGTTTACATTTGAATGTATATTTTACTGGCTTCAATCGGATAAGAAACTAACATTTTGCTATAACCTAGTTTTCGTATCACTGTCCACCACTTAGTTATGTCCAAGAATTTGTCCTACGAACTGATTTACAAAAAAATTTGGTGTACTAATGAATGATCATACTTTCTGTTTTTATAATCAGTAGTTGTTCGACACAAACAATTCATTATTATTATTATTATTGAACTTGCATCGAATTAGTAAAAATCGTTTCTGGGTAAGAATCGAAATGCGAGATATGCTATGATGTGTATATTTATATATTTTTTTTATCATTTAATCACCATCTTTCGAAAATTTTGCTCTTTTTTAGTTCAAAAATGAAATCTGTTTACGTCAAATCTATCTAGTTTATATATATCTTTTAAATCTAATTCCAATACAGAAGAAATTCATTAATAGTTTATGCTTTTAAATTTAAAAAAATTAATGCATACAATTTTTACTCGTGGTGAGCTCCAGCCACGTTATTTTATTAATACGAATGGCAACTTTTGTCAGAATTCGAACATTTTTATTTTTAATTTTGTCGGAAGAGAGAAAGGGGATTCGTCACTCTTATGAATAGTTTAATTCGAAAAAGCTAATATTACCTTCAGTTAAAGCAATGAATTCACTGCTTGTTATAACGAAAGATTTTTAACTAATTTTAAAGAAACAAGATTGACTTCAAATTTAATGAACGTTGCACACACACGGCCAACAATTTCGATCTCCATCCAGATAATCCATTTATTTTTTAGATTTTTAAATTTACGTATATACAAAATTAAATCCTTTGTTTTATTAAGTTAAGTAAAAATTAAAAAATTGAACTATTTTACAATTTTTTCAACAAAATTTATCAATTTTTTAGAAATATTTCCATTTTTTGTAAACATTTTAAAATTTATAGAAATTTCTTAACAATACCCATGTTTTACTTAGATAATTAAAATAGTACTAGTTTTCTCATAAAAAATTGGAAATAAGCCTAATTTTTTAAAAATCTTACCCAAAAATTATGTTAAACCTTGTATCAACCAATTCGCATCAAAGTGACATTTAAAAATAACATCTTAAATATATATATACATGTGAGTGTGTATAGTTAAAACGTTATCTGTCTGTTTATATTTTTTATAATGATTATTCTCCATTTGACTAGCATTATTCTAATTATTTGAACAATACATTTTTATTTATTAATATTTAGGGGAAATGTGTCGAAATTTATTATTTTTATTTCTCATTACGATAGATTTCGAAAAAAAGAAAAAAAAGAAGGATATTCGATTTTTTTTTCTTTTTTGCGTTTAATATGCATATAAGAATTAATAAATGTAAGACAAAGTGAAATAAATTTCAAATTAATGCATTGCAATAATTTACTCCATTTAATAAAAATTAAAAAATTTTAAACTTGGAGGGAAAATACTTTTTTTTCTCTTTTTTATTAACTTAAATTTGTATTTCTATTTTCAAAATCATTTTTTCCTTTTCTACTTAGTTGAAATGTTTTATAAAAATCATAATAAAACAATTAATAGGGATTTCTTTTATTACTTCTTTTTCAATAAAAATCAACAGTCATTATGCAATTTCAGGATATAAACAATATGGATATATATTCAGAAACTGTCCATAGTTTCGTTTGAAAAAATATTAACATAAAAAGCATCACTTTTACCTGAAACTTTCAAAATTTATACGTCGATCTTTTTTCTATATCGACTTTTAGAATCAACATTTACCTTATTTGAATAACATTAATGCTATGCATAATTACCCTTTCACCCTATTTAACTTTATAGTGTTTCCCCCCCTCTTTTTTGAAGTTGTTTTTTCAAGTACACCTAATAATGAATTCTTAAAAAATACATCTTTAACAATGTGGATTCTGATTCCTGATTTAACAACATTATAAGAATAGCTAAATTTTGATTTTTGTTGAAAATGACATAAATCTCTTATTAAAAATTCAGCGCAAATTTCGATAAATATTATTAATTGAAAAAAATTTCTTTGGGGGGGGACCTGTTAACTTATTCATGGTTGCAGATATATGTGTTTATAGTTTGAGTTGAGCTCTTGCGAAGCAAGTACAGTGTACGACTTGAAATTTCAGATCCGAAGTAAAATCTAAATAGTAATATTGTGCTATCGAATATAATAAGAGATTGACAAAAAAAAACAAACTGCATTGTATTTTTTAAAAGATAAATTATTTGTTATTATTAAAATAATCAATTTCATATTAATTGTATTTAAATAAGATTGGGATCTTTTTTTTAAATATGCTATGCTGATATTATTGTAAAATCTTAAGAATCAGGAAAATGGATTTTAATTTGTTCCATAATGGAGAGGGAATCGCAGATGGCCATCTACTCTTTGTATTACAGTTACATACTCAGTGCAGTACATGTTGGGATTTTTTTTTATCCCCTTCGACTCTTTCTTAGAGCCATATTCGGCCATCCTCCCAAAATAACTCTACTCCTGCGAAACGAACCCCCCCCCCCCAAAAAAAAAAGCGGGGAGGGCACGGCAATCCTACACATTTTTTTCCCCTATCCTTCCTGTTTATTTTTTCAAGAGATTCCCTCCCCCTTCAGACCTGACCAAGGTCGGGGGGGAGTACATAGAAAGTGAGGGATTTTATTTAAAGAAAGGAGTAGGGAGAGAAGAAAAAAAAATAAAAAATGGTCTTTTTAGCCGCCAAGGTGACCTACTGGTATGGTCACTAGGTTGGGGAAATGACCCAATGGCCGCTTGCCTATTGTCGAAAGACTTCTGACTGACCGGATGTTACGTACCAGTCTGGTGGCTGTAACATCCGGTTAAACTAAGGGACTATTCTTCGCTCAGAAGTATTTCAATAGACCGTGCATCTTACGCTGAAACATGTTTGTTTCCTCCATTGAAATAACTGCAGTTATGAATTACTGAAGAGACTGCAACTTGCTTAATACTCACCTCAATATACAGACGAGCTAAAAGTTATGAAAAAAGTCATTGCTTAAAAAGTAGCCACTATTGAATTCTCAGTTATCAAATCGACCCCTCTAAAGTAACAATTGTATTGTGTCCCGAACGTATTACGATTCCATGACAGCAAATGGGACAAACACTAATATCATTTTAATCCGTCTTAATCTAACCGCATTTCATATTCATTTCATCCTCAAATAAAGACCAGTAAATTCGAAATATCGAAAGCTGTGTTTTGTTTATCAGACACACATGAACTGTTCTCATTCTCCATTCCATTTCTGTCAAAAAAATTCTAAATCTTCAAGGGTTTTTTTAATGCCTATAATTATGATTGAAAGAAAATTGTATTTACAATCCTTCTTCCTAAAATTGTAACAAAATCTTCTGTATCTAAATTATTTTTTAATTATTTTTATCAAATCGTTAAAAGCAATTTTTAGAAAAAAAAATCATGAAAAATAAAAAAGAAAAGTCATTATGGTTGAAGGAAAAGCTTCACGGCATTCATAGGTCAAATAACTTGAAATACACAATTTCATTGTGTTTGTGATGTGCAGCTCAAGAAGCAAACTTCATTGAAACAGGTTAAATGGATGCCGTCCTATTGCCGTTGTTTCTCCTTTCGTTCGGCTCATTTCGGCAGATCCAATTGCCAGACCGAGCTTTGAAGTTTGGAACCCGAAAACTTACTTTCAACATCCTATTTATCTGTTATGTTGTCTGTAAACTGTGACGTCCATGCATGAGGAAGAGAAAAAAGTGAAGAGTGGGGTCTCCCCCAAACGCTATTGCATCCTTCTAACAAAGTTGCCATCCCGGTGAAGGCTTTCAATTGCACTCGCGTACAATGGTTACGAAATAACAATCCTTGGCATGAATTCAGCATTCATATCGAATCTGTCGCGGGGGGCTGTTTTGGCGATTCACCCCTGATACTGGTTAAAAGTGTCCGAAAGTCGAATTTGTGTTTTAGATGCGTTTCTTTCAACCGATTAAAACCACATTTTGTGACGCAGAACTGCAACTTCAATCAAAATATCATATACCAAATTTAATCAAAGTCAATCATTGCATTTTTGAATCATCCCATTGGCGACCTTTAAGCACGGATCGACAGACGTTCAGCCCCCGGCTGGAGTGACCTCAAAATGGGAGAGGGATCGACATTATCTTGTCAAATCTGGGTGTTTGTTCATTAGCAATTTTGTCCATTATTTATAAAAACTGTATACTACATTTCACCCGTCTATCTCAAAGCATTTAGCATTACCTTCAGTTCAAAACGGACGGACGGACGGGCGAAATATGTTTTTCGAATTCAAGGATGTCTAAAATGTGAAGATTAGTCAAAATATCTAGTTTTAATATTTTGACGATGGCAATACTTTCACTGCACTTCGTGCACGGGAAAGAAAAAAAGAAAACGGTTACAAAAGGTTCTGCAGACACTATAGTATCAAATCTAGCACGTGCTTTTTTCTGTTGTATTAAGATTTTATTTAAAGTTTTTTTTTCTCTTCAAAACTTTCTATAGAATTTTTTAAATTAAAATTTGATTGAAATAATTATTTTCCTCCATTTCTTAGCATATCATGATAGAAAATGCGTTTTCACACAATTTCAAAATTTAAGAGACTACTCCGATTTTATTTTTCTAAATTCATTACAATTTTTATGGGCTTTTCATTGTTGTGATTACTGTATTTACGATGATACTTGCTGCGAGTAATTTATTTACAAGCAATTGAAAATGAATTTCAAGAATAAAAGGTGGACAAATGAAGTCTAAAGCATTATAACGCTATCTTGTTTCGGATAAAAGTTCTTTTTAAAGTTTTCATAGCACTTGCAACCATCTTAGTTGTCTTTGTATCTTGAAATATTGCATATCTTTTTAACGAATAATATAGTTTAAATACAAGAATGAGTTTTAAAAAGGGCATTGTAACTTTAAAAGAATGATTACGTTAGATTTTGTGCTTATTTAAGAAGCGTTATACATACAAATGCAAAAAGCGATTTTAAACAATATACGCATTTATAAATGCTATTAGATACGATATAAATTTTGAATACTTGTGATTTATCCGCAGCAGAATCTCTATACTCTGGATGAATAAAAATTGGTTTAGAGAGCTTCAGTGTTTGGATTTGTTGCAGAATGTTGTACTAATCAAATAAACTCGCAAATTCAATGATTTGTATTAGAAAAGAAAACAAGTGTTTATTCCTTTGTGCTACAAAATATTTTTTTTCTCGAAAGAATATACCACAGTAGTCAAGCTGTTAGATCGAAATAGTTCCAGATAAATCTAATTCTGAAGTCATTAATTTGATAAAGAATATCAGACTGTTTGATTTGATCAATTTAAAGAAATCAATTTGAAGAATGGTTTGCAGTTTTGTCTCTTTCTGTATAATTTTTAATTCATTTTTCTAGAAAGTTCTTGAAAGACTTTCTTATCTAAACACGTGTTTTTAATTTTGTATACTGAAGCGGAAAAAAAAGGAGTCATTAATTGATAAAATAGTCATTTCATCATCGTGACAAGAACTTATTCAAAATTAGTTAAAATAAACATTGGAAGACAATGAAATGAATATAACTGGCATTAATAGCTTAAATTAATAAATGTTGATTGTGATATTTGAAAAGGATAATTAACTCGTAATATTCTAAGTATGTGTAAAAAAAAAGGATTAACGAAAAATGTTATTATAGGGTAAAGAAATTTTGTGAGTGTTAGACAAAATTAGTAGCAAATTTTGGTTAAGCTTTTAAATATGGTTTATCACCTTTTAACCAGTTTAAAGTTTCTCGTCTCATGAAGTAAAAAATAAAGAATGCGACTTCCAAAAAAAAAAAAAAAAAACATCGTCTTTCTTTATTAAATATGCATTTCAAAATTAATATATTTTTTCAAGTAATCCTGGTTTTTGATTCAACAACACTTTCAAAGCGAAGAATACGATTGGTGTTCATTTTTGTTTCTAAACATTGTCCTTTCCTAACTTTTATCGATTTATTTTCAAACTTGATGCTGGAATTTTTTAACAGCCTCTGAAAGGAAAAGGATGGTTCGGAAAGAGTTGAATAGTACGTTCGTCCCTTTGAAACACTTTCATTTTTTTTCTTTTTGCACAGGACAATCCTTTGAACAAATGTCGGACCCTTCTGTCCATTTTCATAGAAAACTTTTTTTCCCCGCCATCCCACTGACCGTTGGTCAGTTTCCCATACCTTAACCCTTTTCTTTGACTTTAGAATAATTCCTCAAGGTTGAGTGGAATCGGGGACGGGGTCTGTTTGAGGGTTCTCGGTTGGGGGTGTCCAGAAAACTGGCTTTTGAAAGTTTAAATCTGAAGCGTATCATTACCTTAAAGAACTGTCAGGTGGGCGGAGACAATTCGGACGTTAAATGAACTTTTCGAAAAGCATCTATTCTTTATCTGAGAGACGCCATGGTATTTTTTTCTGCAACCCTTTATTTTTTATCATTGTAAGTAAAAAAAAAACAGCTGGTGTTTGAGATGTATGCTTGCTGCGTCAGGTGTCGTTTCTGAAAGGACTGGGCTCTTCTGAAACCAGCTGCTTTTGTGGGCATCGCCGTCTGCCAAACAAGCGCGTTCCGAATTCCTTCACCGTTCACCTCCAGAGTGCTCTGTCTTGGCAATTTCTTTCAAAAATTGATTCACTGCCGGAAATTGGCTCCCTTTTTAATCGTCAACAGTTTCATTTTGCAATTATAAATGAAGCTGTTCAAATAATAGATGTCATTCTAAAGAGGAAGGGGGAAGCAGAGAAAAACAATTGGGGAAAATAATGAGAATATTACGAATAATTTTCTGTGCAATGGGAACCGAATTTCACACTTAAAATTTTTAGTTCTTGTTAATTTTAGAAAAAATAATCAATAAATGTAATCTTATTTTAACGGAATAAATTTTTAAACATTTATCATGCACTTTAATTTTTGATTACTTTTGAGTAAATATTTGGTGATCTCTATGACTCAATAATTGTAATTGCTCATTTTCTTATAAGAGATTTTAATAATATTTTAGAAGTAATTTCACTAAATTGGAATTGTGATTTTTTGCCTGGGCACAAATGCTTTAATGAACATGCTTAAAACGCATGCTGGCAAAATATTTAGTTTTATACTGAAATGTTTGTATTAATTTTAAGTAAGTAAACCAATGTTAACATATATTTTTATAACTCTAACTTGCGTATAAAACTATTAGCAAGACAATTAAAATATTTTACAGAGTTTCTTCGTTTACATAAATCGTTCGTTGCATAAATTTCTTTAAAACGAGTTCGTTATTAAACAAGTTCGTGTACTTAAACATAAAACAGCTTTCGTGCATTAATCAGATAAAACTAAAAAAAAATTAAAAAATTTGCGAAATTATGGTGCTGAAGGATATGGAATGAATTCCGTGGAATATTTTCAAATTGTAGATATTTTAAATAGAATTAATTGAGACAAGATTATAAACAGCGGATAATCTATGCTTTAAATGGTTTTTTTCCCCCTCTGAAGAAAAACTCCTCCCCCTCGAGATGCTTGGAATCTTGTTTGTTGCTTTTTGCATTGAGCGTCCCCTCTTGAGAAACCGATGAGGACGTTGATTTCTACCAACAAATGGAGGATCCGATAAATCTCAAAATTCTGTTTCTGTGTGTTTTTACATCATCCTAATATTCTGAGCTCTTCGCCTGTAACTTTTCTGGAATAGAACGGATTGCATTTCCGTTCTTATCGGAGACTATTCCTGACGCCTTAAAGATGATCGACCCCCTCCCCTGTCAGTATATGATAAATCGGCCACTAATAAATGGATTGAATTCAAAGAAGAGCACATACGGTGAAAAGTCAACAATGCGGGTGGTCTCGACGTAGTTACCAAAATTATTTCCTCATTGTGAACGCACTGACCAAAGAAAGTGGAAAACACGGATTATTCTACTTATAAACCCCTTTTTCGACTTCCCTGAACAGTTCCTGGAACAGCTAAATCATTCCCATTATTTCCCATCCGCAGACGAGGACGTTAAATTGTCAGGTGAGTCCTACGTGCAGGAAAAACCTGGCGTGCGCACGAGTGCTTATTTTTAACTTGTTAACATAGCCATGACTTCTTGAGACTGCCGCTTTTGAACATGCTATTGAAATTATCAATTTGCTTTCGAATTTCAAAATATGCAAACACATGTGGATAAATAAACGTTTGTGTAGGAATTATCTCGAGCTTTTGATTCTCGTCTATGTATGTGATGGAGAAAGCTTGAAAGTGGGATTCATTCTTCCAGATTCGTTATTGATTTGCCAAATTTTCTCCGCATTTTTTTTTCCGCGAATAATTTTCCTGCCTTAGTTCTCAGATTCAGAAATGTTTTACGAAATTTTGTTTGTCAATTTTCATTTACTTGTTTGAAAATTGACTTCGCAATTAAATAAATGTTTTAAATAAATATTCTTATTAATTTGCTGGGACATTTTTAAGCTCCGCCGGTTCAGTTTCCTTCACTTGCATTGCTCAGAAATGCGAACCGTGTTTTTACCTAAATTAGTCATCTCGGAAAGAAAAGAAAAGAGAAGAAAAAAAAATATTTAAGAGCCACCGGCTTCGATATAATTACATTTGAGATGTATCGGCGAAAGCGTGTTCCTTCCAAATAAACGAAAGTGGCCTGCCTGTCCCTCTGTTTTATTAATCGGCCCTACTGACTAATCACGGAGGTAGGTGGCGTCACGATCGCAGAAAACTGCTATCGACGGCCAACTATAAACCCCTAGATTGTCTTTTACACCAACCCGGCTTTCATTTACGACTTCGGCGCCCAAACATTTTATAAGGCAGTCCTTTTTTCTTGATGGGACCCTACCTGCAGCTTCACCTTTCTTCGATCAGAATCCTAGTGCATTAGCATCCTTCTAAAACGTAACTGAACTCGAACGCCAGAGCATGGCATTTATCCTATTCGCGATTTCGAACTGATTTTCCATTTCATAAGCATTTTGTTCATTCGCAAACCTAAAAAGAAAAATGAAAGCATATAATAAAACTCTGAAACCTTTTTTAATTAAAATACTGGGTCATCAGCCCATGTTTCGGATTATTAAGGCAGCTTGAAACATGTTGACGAATTATGAAAGACATGCATTTGCTCCGTAAGGTGTTGGAGGGGAATAGGATCATTATTCGAAAAAGTTGAATCACAGAAAGAAAGCAAAATACAGGTTTATTTACTTCTTTTATATTTCAGCAAGGAAGTTGAATATGTCGCAAAGCAGAGTATTCGAGTATTTTTTTACTTCCACTCATATAAAGCATAGAAAATAGTATATGCTTCAAAAATTTCGAACTCGAAGTTTCGACGAATCTTCTCATTTTAGACATCCCATTGTATTTTTGAAATTGTCCATCCGTTTATTCGTTCTTTTCTGATAAAGCTGACTCGAGAGTGCTTTAAGCTAGACGGATGAAATTTGGTATATAATCTTTATAAATAATCGATACACAGACCCATCCAGTACAAAAATTAAACACTAAAATTAAAATTACACAAAACTTAAACACTCAAGTTTTGAGAACTCGGAACTGGAGGCTGAGGGGTCTGTAGACATCGGAAGCGTGCTAATGCGATGCCCTGAATATATCAAATTTGATTCATCATTGTGTGACTGCAATTGTACTTATGTGTCAAATTTTTGATTGAATCGGTTGGGAAAAACATGTCTGATATACAATTTCAACTTTCTTGTAAAGTAGGTACGAGAGTTTTGGGGAGAACTACTCGCGCTGATTAAAATAGAGTATTAAATTTATTTTGCAATTTTCTAGAAAAATAGATTCTTCTGAAAAAGTTTCCATCAATATATGTTGCAGTTGTTTAAAATACTCGAATGAAACTCCTTGCGAAAAGGTGAAAAGGTTTTCAGAACCCCGTATTAAAATAACTCTACTAAATATGTTAAATTAAAGAAAGCAATGATATAACAAAATATTAGAACCTGCCATGTTTCGTAACGACATCATTGTGATTCAATTGATTTAAATAGCCATATATTTTTTTTCTCTAAAATACTGTATACTTTCAAAAATGCTGTATGTTGTTTATGATTAGCCATTAAAATTATATTGTTTAAAAACGTATATCTTCATCGAACTAAATTTTTCGGATAATATTCAGATGACCTTAAGGAAGGGAAGAAAAGCTTCCGAATAATTCATTTTTAGTTTTAGTCACTCCAAAGAGATTAAAAGAGAGGGAGAAAAAAAAAGCATGATATATAAATACATTTGTAATATACTTAATGGAATATAGCAAGCCGGCATGAGCAGGAGTGAGATCTTTCGCATGAAAGGCATTTCGCCTAAAAAGTAAATGGAATGGAAATATGAATCTGCGGATTATGCGATTCATTCAGTGAAGGTCCCAGCCTCTTGCGGTTGACATTAGAAGTTGGATGGGGAGGAGGCAGAAAAACGGATTTTTTCCCCTCTCACGCTTGTCGAGGTGTCGCACAATATAAAAATTAAACTTTCTCATAATTTTTACTTAACTAGACACTTTCCACTCCACCCCTTACGATCTCGTGGTCAGGCGGCAACCGCAGAATTCTTTTCTCAACAAAAACTTTTGCACCCCTCATGTTTAATTAATCACTGGGCTCAAATGCTTTCCCCCACTGGTTATAAATAAACTAATACTTGCTCCTGCATTGACTTTTACGACCGATTTTCCGACGCCCTCCCTTTTTTTTTCACCGTTCCTGTGACCGAATATATCTTTAAGCTACGTCTATACGTTTTTTTTCTCGAAGGGGATGCAAACTTGAACAGGTATCGAATAGAAATCGGAAGGGAGGGGGGATAAACAGCATTGGGAGTGTGCAGTGTGCTCTGGAGAACACTTTTTATGTGTATTCTAATATTCGACAGAGAACTTTTTAATATGTGTCAATAACAACGTTCTCAGTACTCTACTGCTATATATATATATATATATATATATATATATATATATATATATATATGTAGGATATTCCACAGAACCATTTTAATTAACCAACATCTGCCTTCATCTTGTTTTGTCAACATTCGATGATATATGAAATCCAAAGCAAGTGTTGTAAAGGTTAGATTATTTCCCAGAGGGCCATTAGTTTTAATTAGTTTTGCATTCCAGAACAACACCACCTATCGGTCTTTCGAAAGTCTGTCCCAATTAACTTTGAATCAGAGGCTCACTAACTTTTGTCCAGAGAAGACGCCTGTCTTCATGCGTCAGCGATTCCCGCTAAGATCAGCGGCTACGCGGTAATATATATTTTCAGTCATAATGTTTCCCCATCTCTAACTTCCTCCTAGAGGAAATAATCTAACTTTCTGATTATTAAATATTTCCATGTTTTAATTCTTTTTAATATTTTCCCTGTAAATACTCCCCTTGTAAATATTCCCCTTTAACTCTAAATAAATTCTTTTATTTTTTCTAAATAAGTCTCTTCATCCTTCGTTTGTATTATTTTAATTTTGGTTTAGAAACTAACCCGTAAATATTAAAAAACCCCTAGACATCACGCCACTAAAATCCCGCTATCTGAAGAGTCTAATTTTTGGAAGATTTATTTAGACTCCCATATATATATATATATATATATATATATATATATATATATATATAATATGGGGGAGGGATTTGTCTGCTAAAGTATAGCGCTTTTTTTTTCTTCATAAAGATACCCTAATAATTTCAGCGACGCCTATCTTAGTCAAATATGCATTCTGCGGCCTCAGGCTGTAAGGTTGGACCCATGTCTTGATGATACACATGACCCATACTCTTAATGATAATTCACACACACAATAAAAGTAGTTAAAGTAAGAGGCTATATTGGCTAAACTGAACTGTGGCTTGATTTTAAGGTCTCAATATTTATCAGAAAGACGTAAATGTTTATTCACAAATTAAAAATTTATTTTATTCTTTTATTCTGATAAGGGAATAAAATTCGTCATTTCACCATTCTCAGAAGCTTAAAGAGAAATATAGACGAATTTGGAATATATGTGTGTATGCTATAAATAAGTCATGCCTTTACCATCTTGATGCTTTCGAATATTTTCAATCTCTGAATTATCTTTTGATACTGTACTCTCTAAAATAATATTCGCTTCGCTTCTCATTTAAAATCTGAAATTTTTAAATAATTTTACGCTTTTAAGTAAGTCAGTGCTTTGAAATTGAGAAAGCCAGACATTTTACCTAAGTGATGGTAATTCTTTGTTTTAATTCTGTAAGTATCAATTTTAGTACATACTGACCCATTTCTTCGTCAAACGTCTTAATTTTCATTTTTTACTTTCTAGTATAGAAAAAGTATTGCAACCGTTCAAAGAGTACGAACTCTATGTTTTGACGATTCTCCCCCTTTTAGACCTCCCCGAGTTCGAAAAACATATTTTTGGAAAATGCCCTTCTGTCTGTGATAAAGATAATTTAAAAACTCTTTGAGCTAGATGAATGGAATTTGATATATGGTCTTAACGCCAAATTTGTAGATTTCAATTAAATCTCGATCGAGAACCATTCGATTGAAATCTGTCCGTCCACCTGTCTGAATATAATTTAGTAGTATTGTAGTTGATAACTACAAAATGAAGAGAAATAAATGGGTTAAATGCCGTGCACAGATTTAACATCTCTATTGTAGACAAATTTTGAGCCAAATCCAACATGGGGTTGACCATCAGTCAGTTTCACTTTCAGAAGCACGTAAATGCGATAGCTCAAAAATGCAACGGCCCAAATAAGTCAAACTTGTAATGCGATTCTTTTGACTGCGGTCGAGGTCCTGTGGCCATCGGAGAGGAAAAACGGGCCTAAAGCAAAAAATCGCCTTCAATAGAGGATACGCGAGAAACTTTTGCGAAGACCGCTCCTGCTGGTTATTCGGCTCCTATGGGCGCTGATATCCTAATGATTATCAGCAGGAGAATGACTGCTACATCGAAGCCTATCCTTCCTTCTCTTTTCTGCTTATTCAGAAGTATCGAATCATCATGTGGTCGTTTCTCGTTGCCTAAGCAAAATACAATGGGTGAGAAGCTGGGAGATCGGGACACGGAGGGTGAAGTCCACTGAAGAGATTTGTGATTATTTAACTGTTTCGCATTCTTCTATAATTTTATTATAACTTCAGTTTTTTTTAAAGATTAAAGGATGAAAAAAAAAGCTATAAGGAACTAACCAACTGCTGTAGCAAATATTCATAGTTGAACCTAAGTTCAGGCTATTAAAGTTCTTTTTATACTTCTGTTGTGACGAAAGCCGTGAAGCTTTGAAACTGGATGTAGATGTTTCCCACTACTAAACGGGGCAAATAGCTGAAAATGGACGAGTGTTTTTCATGTTTTTGATCTACTTTTTAAATATGCATATTTCATCGATATACATCAATGTGTGAAAGATAATTGAAATATTAGTGATTATCGCTTAATAAATAAGCTTGCATAGTCAAATATGCTCTCTAACTTTTCGCTAAGTTGTACCATTGTGTTGTAAGATGATTGACAATTAGAATTTGATTCCAAGAACAACCCCAACTTTTGCACCACAACTCCTGATTTAGGGCTAAGATTTCCTTTCGCTCCGCCGAGCATTTTCTCCGTCCATACATTTTTAACCAGGAAAAACCGCTCGTTAAAAACTAGTTGGGTGCGCACCTCCCGTTTTAAACGCCCTGTTCATCGGGCTATAAAAGCCCTCCGCTTTACGTGCCGCACTCGAAGGCAGCCCCAAAGAAACGGCATCTTTTGTTTTCGTTGATATATTGAACTCCTCTTTCGAAAGAAACATCTTTTAAATGTTTTTCGGCCACTGTTGAAGGCATTGGTTAAAAATTCAAAGCACAGACGTGGCGAGAGATGCGGCGATAAACTGACTTCCGCAGAAAGAGATAAACTAAAGAATGAAATGGCTCTTTTCTCCCTTTGTTTCTTTGCTGAATTTAATTTCGAAGCAGCACTGAACCTCCTTTCTGAAACAGTTCTCGTGTTTAAAGATTCTTTCATTATTGTCTTTCCCAATTATTATTCAAATCTATAGAATGTGAATTTGTCTCGAAAAGCGTACGTTCATCATTGAAAAGATCTCCCACGGTACTGAAAAAAAAGAGCCATGGAAGAGGATATTTTAAGCATCCAAATGAAATTTATTTGTAAATAAATAAATTCGATGAAAAAAAAATGAAGTGAAAAAATTAAGTTTGATTCTTATTCAAGAAAGTTTTCATTTGCAATGCTTTTCTGCTAAAAGATTTTTTTTATTAAATTTATTATTCGATTTAAGAATTTAACTTCTCAATTAGATGACACATCCTATTTGGGATATTTGCTATTGATTTAATTCCTACAACTTATTTACTTTTTCCATTTGAGATACTGAAACATTTTCAACTGAGCATTATAAATACTGGAACAGAAAAGCAGATTTAAAATTCAGCAATTCGATGCGTCAAATTCAAATGTCGTCAAACGCAAAAAGCGACAAAATTAGTTTCAAGTTCTGATGGTCGCATGTCAGCGAAATACTGTCTAAAATAATGGCGTAAATTTCAACTAAAAATTCACGTGTGGTCAGAACTAGTGCATGTTGTAAGGAAAAATCATTTACTTTTGCTTTAATACATAGTTTTTGTTCGACTTCCACAGCGTAGTTCGTTTTGTTTTTGTTATCATTGTATAGTGAAGCGAAGAGGAGATTGATTGGTTTGATCCAAAGATGGATCGTTGGAATTACTTTTCCATTGATTGATTTAGTCCAAAAATGGATGTGGATCTACAATTTTGATGCCTAGATATCGTATTAAAATTCATCTAATTCTATATTTTTGGGTTATCGAGTACATTTAATTTTCGTAATTCCTAAACTACTTTTTAAATCGTTCAGTTTCTGCGAGGTCTGAAATTTGAATTTTTGATAAAAAGCTCGCATTCGAACCTTTCGGCGAATAGAATGCTTTTCGTTTATGTTGCGCGAGACATTTAATGATTTAGCCTCTTAAGTCCGACTAGTTAAATTTTAGTATTCTTTGAAGTTTCGAACTGACAAGGAAAAAAAAAATTTTACTCAAAATATTGAATATTTTTTCCTTATTTTATGCGCATTATCTATTGTATATATTTTTTTAATTTATGACTATAATTTGCACTTAGTTATATATTTCTTGCATTCAATGGGGCTCACATTCTTTTTTGTTGTTCCCCTCCCTCTCGTATGACAAGCAATAGTAGAAAAAAGGACGAAGCCTTTTTAGTCGCAAAGATTCGCAGGTCTATATTTTTTGCGGAATGCAGGGTGCTTCTCGGCACGTGGAGGACAGGAAAAAACAGTCGTCTGACTTGCAGAGGAATACGTTATGGGCTATTTGGGTGGAGGGGAGATTCAGTTAATGCTCAAAATAGAGAAGTAAAAACTGTAAGGAATGGGGGAAAGAATACTTTTTCGGAAGAAGGTGAAAAGAAGGAAAAGAAATGTCTGGGGGTCGGGGCCCCAAAATAGGGGTTCACATGTGCTTGTCGCGTGTACAGGAAACGAAACGCAGCATTTCACATGTAGGGGGATGTTTGGGCAACGGAGGGGGTCTAAAGTTTCAATCCATGGTTTAATGTGGGACAATCTGTTTCCGACTGTTTATACGAATAATCAATCTCAGTTTTATAATAGCAAGTACAGGATTGTATTATGCTGAAAAGCTCCTATCTGATTGTCTGCAGTCTTTCAATAATGTGATTCAAGAATTACTCAAAAAATGCGCTGGATGTGCAAGCTCACTAACCTGGTAAAGTTTTTTAATAATACCTTTTGTTCTTCTGCTTAAAAAAGATGAATGTGCCTCGAATTTAATTAGTAACCAATGAAAAATCATACGTCCAGTCGAATATTGCATGTTTTATTCAAAGAACTTTTATTCAGAGGATGTAAAAAACACTATTCATTTTTATGATTTCTTAGAATTTTATGAGAGATTTAAATATTGAGTTTGATTTATAAGTGCCAGATTTCAAGATGTGAATCTCTTTAAAAATAGCTAAAATACAACTAAGATACATGTAACTTGTTTAATCCATTATTTACGATAATACGAAGGCTGGATTTAGAAAAGTTAACTTCTACAGAAATGAGTTGCTCTTGTTTTATAATCCTTCTTTTGTTTATTCATTCAATTATGTAAAAAAAATTTTTTTTAATGACTATGAATGAATGTTATGTTTCAAAATTATTCATAATTCTCTACATATACATCATTATAGATAGTGTTTGGCTTAACCTGTAATTCTTAACATTTTTTACTATTAAAAAAAAATTCGTTCCAGTTCTTTTTCTTTAAAAAAAAATTCCATCTTGTATTTTTGTTTAACGTTAGAATTCAACATAGCAAATTGACCATTCCTCAGTCATGCATATAAGTTCTATCAAAAGATTAATTATATTATATTAATTAATTATCAAATATTTTTGCTGCTTTGGAGGAATGACTCTAAAGCGAAACCAAGCCATTTCGTTGGATGACTCATTATCAGTATGTAGTTTTAACTTACTTTTTTTTGTTTGATAAAAAAAATGTATCTCCCACTTTGCCAGCGTGTATCTGGGGTGGAGCGATAAATTCTTATGAGACTTATTCAAGTAATGTGATCTTTCAAAATCATTGCATTTTTCTTAAAGCAATCTTTAAAACATTTTACAAGATAAATGTTAATCCCTACCAATAAGATTTAACAATGAAAAATTATGCTTGAAATGACCATTTAATTTTTATTTGTAAAGAAAAAAAAACTGAGTTCATTTTATAATTCTTACAGATTAATTAAAATTATATTACTGATATTGATATAATTGTAATTTCTAAGTTCTTATTCAACAAGTCTTCAAGATTCTCGTATAACTTCAGGTTGATCTCTAGTTTTCGCTTTTACGCCAGACATTCCAGTATTTTTTTATTATTATTAATATTTATTTCAGGCACATAATCGAACCCTTTTTGATGATGCGTCTTCGTTTACAGAGCATTCACTAAAATCACTTATTAATTTCTAAGTACACTTTTATCACTGTCATTCATATTATAATTGGGGAAATATATGTTTATTTCTTCTGATTTTTCTGAATCAATCCAATCACTTTGATCTTCCCAGTGTGCATCACTCTTATTCGTTACGGTATTTGTCTCGCAGCATGTTTTCCCTTTCATAACAGGTGCTCTCGCTAAATGCTCATAAGAATGGAATCCCCTGACTAGCGACAATGCGACCGTAATCTCTACCAGGACGGTAAACAATTTGCGATAATATCAACGTGAGTAGTGAAAATATTACCGGATTCAATACATTAGAAATTTAAAATGAATTTATTATTAAATTCGACAGTTTAGTTGCAAGACGAGTGTAGCTCTTCCTTGTCCTATACGACCAGAGAAACCAATGACGGGCTTTACTCGTCATTTTTCGGAAGGGTTTGAAGCAGATTCAAAAGTGAGCTTGCCAATTTTTGCATTTCGTGAGGGTGGATTTAATACCACGAAGACGAGATCCAATGCGGGGATTTTTTGGATGACGAATTCTTCCTTTCTTTTTGATTGCTAATACTTCTATTACTTAACGGTTAAAAGTTGCACAGTTCCTTTCCTATATCATTTTTTTTTGTTCTCCGGGGCAGATGGCATAAACGCATGGAGTTTGTGGGGGTGGGAACAAGAGAGCAACACTGAGAATCTTTCTCTGAAAGCGCGTCAAGCCTGCGAATTCAGCTGATGTGATTTATTGGGTAATAAAAATCCAAAGGAGGCGGGGGAGTAAAAAGTGTGTACGTATGTCGAGGGGATGTGACTGCTCCTGACTCCCCCCCCTCCTCTTTCTCATGTACTCTTGGTTTTCACCGTTAAATCCCGCATGACGGCATCGACAGTGGAAGCTATTATTCTTCACAGAACGGAACGGAGTTCGAGTTTAGTTTTTTCTTTTCTTTTTCACCGGACACTTCCAGAGAAGGGAGACTACAGCAGAATGAAATTCGATTGTCAGCAGAACCAATTTTTTTTTAATACTTCACGTAAAAATAAGTCTCTCGAACGCGAGACGAATTACAGAGTGAATATTTACAGATTCATTGAATGCTCGACAATGAATAATTTTTGGTTAGAGAAGTTGATTTATTTCATTTATTTATTAGTTAAAATCGTAAACTAATCAAGAAGATTGAAACAATAATAAAAAAAAATATGTATGCACCCTTGACACACAAACACAAAGTTTGATTTTTAAATGTGGATAACAAACATTTATGTTTTCTAATATATTTCAAAGAAGATATTTAGGGATTATATCAAGCTTTATTTTTAAATTTAATCGCTACAAATTGTTATTTAAATAAGATTCAATCCTTAAGCAGCAACATTCCGATGAAGCAAGCGTAAAATCTTAATTCACGAAAGATTAAACAGCTTGTAATCAACTCATGAATGAAGTATCACTAAACAAACATATTTTTGACAAAATTCTTAACAATTGACTGTATTAGATTCCAAATGCTAATGTAATTTTTTAAAGCACGTATTTAAAGCTCCTAAATTCATACATTTTAAAAAGAAGCATCGTTTAATTATTCATGAATCTCAATCAACTAATCACAAGAATTTTTCCCTTCCGAACATTTATTTGATTAGCGCATTAATTGAATAAAATTGTCAATATTGTCTTGGGTTTTTGAAGAATATTAGTTAATTTGTTTAGATTAGCAAATTGGTTCGTTTTATGTAATACAGTATATTGCGGCTGCTTAATTACTGGAACCAAGCGATATGTTTCTATCCAAAAAAAAAAGTTAGAAGGACGAAAAGTGTCAGAAACTGTTAGCGATAAGTTCAAAATCCTTAAAATCACAGAATTTAACTATCGAGATCCTAGATTTATAAAATCCTAGAGCATTTATTTTCCTTTTTTCCATTGCATATTCCTATCTACTAATAATGGAGGTGCATTGAAAGGTTTAGGAATCAAAACACTTGGTCTGGAACTGCGAAACTTGGTGCATATGAGAAGCAAATCTTTGACATTTTGTCGGACTTGCAATCAAGATTTAGCTTCTGAATCAAGGAAGTTGAAATGTCTTTAAAATGTGTTCATTTTTAAACAAGGCCACTCTATTGTCCTGCGATGTGATTAGATGTATAAAAATGTACATAGAAAATTAGGGAAATGCGGACGAACTGAAAAAATATGAGCTGTGTGTTTATCGAAATTCGAAGTTTTCAAACCTCTCGCCGTGGAAGCTACTAGCACTTGAATGGCAACTCGCACGGCATACGTGTGACAGCCGAAAAAACAGTCCATTTCACTCGCACGATGTGTGTGTGATGCTACTGTTATTTATGTGTATGTTCAACATATTGAATTATTTCGTAAATTTGCATAAGGATGTTTATTTTTAAATTCTTCAAAAATTAAGTCGGCACCCGGTGATGTTTGATTGCGCAAATTTCATCGCATTAAAATTTTAAGATCGAGTTATATTTTCAAATTTTTAGCAATCGTGAATCTCCATGAACCAAGTGCTCCCCAAATCAGGCTAGTACATTATACATATATAAAAATTCTGCAGTCGCTCAGGTAGCCAGGGAGAGCAAACCATTGACCAGAACCTCCCCATTCTAAATGAAATCTTTGCAGCCAAAGATTAGAAAGGACACAAAAGACTCGAAAGCTTTTTTGCGTTATTCGCCGTAGAGTTTCCAGGCAATTCATCTTCCTCCAACACGGTAAACCACCTGCTGCCTGTTCTCGCATTGCAGTCTCTTTTGTTCAGGAAATACGTTATCTCGTGGAATGCCCGCAGATAATTCGAATGTTACGACTTTCCCGTCTTGGGAGATGAATGGTTGCGTAAAAAAGTGTTAGACTGTGCCGCTCAGTGGCATTGTATTGTTGCTAAAAGAAATTGTGAAAAGAGACGGGTCTGTTTGTATGCAGCTGCACACCGCCTTTTTGTTGCAATGAGATGTTATCTGAAAGGGTCTAGTGTCTTTCAAAAGTTAAGCTCGCTTTTGTTAGTTTCATTTTGAGGTGTAAAGTTTAAATCGAGTTTCAGAATTTAAAATTATTTTACCAGTTAAGTTTGTCTTTAGTTTTCCTTATCATTTCCAAGAGGTCGAGTTTCTTAATACGCTGGATACTGTCTAAAATATGTAGGACTACCACCATCTTAAAGAAATGATTTTCATAAAATTGAAACAAAAAAATTTCGGCATTTTTTAAAGGATAATATAGTTTATTATTTGATCAGAACTTCTTACGGAGTTTTTGAAAATCATTAAATATGGTTAATAAAACATCCAATTTTTTAAAAATATTAATTTTGTTTTAAGATTTCTAACAAATAATAATCTTGTTATTAGAATTTCTAATAAGAAATTGGTGATTTGTAAGTTGCACATGTTAAACTGCATTACCTCGTAAAGCACACTCTCCTAAAATAAATGTTTCCTTAATTAGATTTCAACATTTTTTGAGATTGTAAGTTCTGAATGCGCCCGCATTTTCGTTCCCTGCTTTCTGTCTTGCTTTGTTATGCATGCCATTGGGTGATCGCAGATTCAGCAAAGAATTTCGAAAATATGCGAGAAATTCTGTTATTCAATTGTTATGAGAAATAATGTGCCTGACTCGTTTTACCAGAAGAAACATTTTCACATGAATCCCCGAATTGTGTGAATTATCGTTTTTGGCGTAGCTCGAGTTCAATGCTGAAATTCGTCAACATCTGACTTTTGTTCACCGACAACACCCCGTTAAGTACCGTTGGTGTTCTCGAATTATAAGCCCCCTGAGGTTGATCTCGCTGTAAGCCCTGGCTTCGAAAAGTTGAACAACCTCTATTGGATCGCACTCGAGAATGGATTTAGGTATGAATTACATTTTGTCCGCGGCGCATAATTTATCGGCCACGCGATCAAAGTCTGTTCGATACTGGTTTAACTAATGACCGTTCGGTATTGTTGCCGAAAAAGAGTTTTTGAATTTTGAAGGGGACTGAGAGGGGTAGACGTGATGAAGGTTCGACCTTTCACCGTCGGGTCGCGTGGCAGCTGGTCACCCAAACTCTTCAAGACAGATGGGGGATCCAGAGACAAATTAGCCCTGCGGCGTCGGGAGGAAGGGGGTTTAGAGGGCCCCTTTCTGGTGGTGATGGTGCCCAGAGAGAAAATTTATGTCCCTGTGGTTTTCCATCCTGATTACTTTTTCCACA
This sequence comes from Argiope argentata, assembly GCA_026289955.1. Classification (NCBI taxonomy): domain Eukaryota; kingdom Metazoa; phylum Arthropoda; class Arachnida; order Araneae; family Araneidae; genus Argiope; species Argiope argentata. Next base: position 1,447,085 of record JAOUZG010013036.1, read on the forward strand.
ATCTGATTTCCCACTTTTACCGTTAACCCACCCTAAATGCAACCTCCCCTTTCATACCCACAGCTGTGCCGAGCACATTCACGGATTGAAGTCTTCATCGAGCACTCCTGTAATGAAAAGGACCGCTTAATGAAGAATTGCTGGACAAAAGCATGTGCCGAAAGGGCGATGGCATGAACTCGATGCGATTCTGAAAATCCTCGCTGCTTTTCCCATGCATTTGATCAACGAATCATCAACCAAACCATATTTCCTTTTATAAGATTGTTTATTCTTGATGAAAGCGAATCAGAATATACCTGAAGGTAGTTGAAGACTCATAAAGTTTAAGCATGTGAAAATTTAACATCTTCTGAATAATTGTCGCATGATAAATATAATGAAATCTCAATTAATAATTTTGAAACTTAATTTTAGTAATTCTTATTTTTCAGTTAGAAGATTTTAAGTTTTAAACTGAAATTATAAATGAATACTGCATTAGCATAAAATAGGATTAAGAAAATATTGTGTAAATTTATTTCGATTCTCAAATTGACCTTTTGAATAAGTTTAATTTTTTAAAGAATCCTTTATGTTTTTTAACAATGTTTTGCTGGTTCCTAATTTCCCGATTAGCTTCTCTTCTTTCAGTACTTTTTAAAAACACACCCCTTAAAATTTTCCTTTCTCAGTTATAAATTCAAACCATTTTGATTTTCTTTAGAAATAATTAAATTTACATTAAACATTTTTTATCTGCCTCTTCCCCCGTCCTGTTTTTAAAGATCAACATTTCACCCTAGTGCAAAATCGCTTTGTCAAAATGTTCCGATTCTAAGATTTCGTCTCTATACTGCCATCTAGTGAGGTGAAAGTGAACGTTTCATTTGATAATTGTTTTTTTTTTTATTATTATTTTAACCGTGGTATTCACTTATCTATAGCATTTCATTGATTAGGAGGCATAAGATAAATACATTAGCTTCTTTACTTTTTAAAATCTTCATTACGTTGTTCAAGCATGTAAAATTTACCATTATGAATCAAACATCAATTGATTAAAACTTTATTAAAATAGCAGAATATTGCTTTTATATAAAAAATGGCTAAAAAAATTAATTTTTTCAGTTCTAAATTAATCTGTTAGATAACCAAGTGTTGAATTGGGGTTTAAATACAAATTTCTAAGTTGCTCGTTAGCGATGGGTTTTCATTTCAAAATCGCTTATTCATGAGTCATTAAAAAAGTTTAAAATTTAATTTTAAATTGTAATTGCATTAAATTGTAAAGGGTTTGGGTAAAAAAAACTTCTGTCATCAAGTATCATTCCAGCTTAAATATTACGTGATACTTCGCAATACTATTTGAAAAAGAATAAACCGCGAACCATTTATTTAATAGCAAAGATTTTGTTTACAAAAATTTTAAAATAAATATTTAGCATTTTTCTTTGTTAAAAATGTTACATTTTGGAGGATATATTTTAAGAGCAGAATAAAAGAAAACAAAATATTGCAATTTTATAATATCACAGCTTTTACATTCATTCAGATGATTTCAAAGGAAAATGTCGGACTGATCAAATTTATCAAACTTAAAAGGGTGGGACAGAATTTGCGGGAGGGGTGAATTATGTGCACTTTAAATGGTGTGGCTTCTCCTCACAACGGGAATTCAGCAGCGGATGGAATTTAATCATTGTTTGACCCTTTGAAAACTGTTTTTCTTATCGAGAAGAATAAAGAACAGCTCCAATTATTGCTCAAATCGATTTTAGAAGGGAGCACGCAATGATTTGGTTTCGCAATTGCTGAGAATAAAAAAAAGACACCGTCTTGAGAAATGAAATTTGGTCGCTTTTCGAGAAAAAAAAAAGCCCTTAAGCCATTGTAAATATTTAACGCTATGAATTTTTAATCGAAGATTTATGTGATAATCCTTATTATATCTATTTATACAAATTCAGAAGTTGTAACTTCGTTTAATGTTTTTACGTTTGGGAAGAAATTTTTGTTGATCTGAAAAAATGAGTATTTGAATGAGTGAGCAAATGATTTAAAAGTTTGGAGATTGACTCTACTATAGCTTTCTGAAAAGCTTTAAACTAATAATCATTAAGAATTCTCATTACTGTTTTTTTTTTTTTTTTTGTAATTTTTGAATGAGAAGTTTGATCGTAAGAGCCTATTTAAGTTGAAAAAAGAAAGTTTTATTATTATTTGGCACCATCGACGATCAGATTGTCCGCCTAAATTATTCACTTTTTACGCTGTTAAATGATTAGTCTGGGATGCATTTAAAAAAAATTCATCTTGTTATTTGATAAACATGAATTCAATCAAATCGGTATGCTACAAATTAAAAAATGCATATATTGGAAACAAAAATGACGGTGAATATTCTGCTACTGAAATAATGATTAACGAAAGCGTGTGATTGAATGTTTTGATGGATGAGTTTGTGTTTCCATCATAATGTTTCAAAACTATTTGTGCGTCAAACAATTTAAAAATAATATAAAGGGGGAATTATTAGGAAATAAAACCTATATCGTCAAAAAAGAAAATTTTAAAATAATACGAAGACCATTTTGGTGAGATAATTGCTATGGACATTTCCAAGTCATAACCATCACCCACCTGCCGGCATTACGGCCTATTTTTGCACGGCTTCACACTTTCTGTTTGAAGCACATTTCGTGGTTTTTTTCCCTTTGTGACATATCGAACTGTCCCTAGAACTTCTTCTTTATTAATTAGCTAGGTGAAGTGCTGGATTCAGTGTAGTTGGAAAGACGTTCAGAAAACAAAGCATTCTGAAATTCGTACGATTTGTTTGTTTACACTTGACATGTTTGTTTACACTTATTCAACAGTACATAATAAAGACGATTTCTGTGCTACGTTCGTTAGCACTGTACATAATAAGAGGGTAAACGCACCGGAAACCAGCGCGACGGGTGTACGCGGCATCGGATCGTCAAACCTCGACGCTATTGTAGACTTAGCTCACATATTTTAATGTAATCGCGTCATATTCTCCTGACATGCGTTGTTATACTTTATTCATAAAACAAATCATTTGAAGGGGGGGGGGTAATTAAGTCGATTCCAACTTAGGTCAACAAACGAAATTTTTATTTTAGCTACTTTTCATTAATTAATTACAATTAATAAATAGTTTATCAAAATTTTTTCGCGAGAATTGAACTCGCATTCTTTACCTAAAGGTGAAAAAAACTGATATCCTTGCATTTTACCGATTGAGCTACTGTCTGTTGGATTCAGTTTTCATTACAAACTGCTCAAACTCTAAAGTATTAAATATTAATTTAATTTAATTAAGTAATCAATATTTGAAAAAAACTGTAGCTTCAAGTGTTTTTCCTTACAAGTTCAAAAAAAATATTTATTTGAACTTGAACAGATGAATAAAAAGAATTTTATTAACGATTGAAATTTGAACAAGATATGTATATAGGGAGAGTGGAAATTAATAGTAGGAATCGAAAAAAATAATAATTTAGAAATAAAAAATAAGAACTTTGTTGGTTGTGTTGATAGGGGGCCTAGCTTCGGAAGGACTTATCCTCGTTAATGGTGATCTGCGAAGGAGTGGTCTCTATTTTGCGTTCTTTACTTCGTTTGTCTGAGCTTCTTCGGTTCCTTGTGGCTTGAAATAATAATAATTTTTTTTTTGTTGAACTGGTGTTTTCTATATATTACCAAGCTGGGAGAGTACTTCCTGAAAAAAGAAAGAAAAAAAAAAAAAACTCGTCATTTATTTAAAACATTACAGTGCACAATTTTTTTTCTTCTTCTTATGATTATTTAATGTTAGTAATCCTTTTCAATGAAAGATCTGAACATTTTTAAGTATGCATAATTGTACATTATGAGAAAGTAATTTTGCACTTATGACACAAAAAATAATCTTGATGTTTGATTACTTTTTTAAACACTTGTTTCATCTCGTCGTAAATAATTTTTTTTCATTCAATGAAACCTTCACAATTTTTGAACAACTCTGAAAATTAAAATCTTATAATGCTATCCAACTTTACAAAAGTTTATATGCCTTTGAAGTTTCACCTTTTGCCATGAAGCGTTTTATATATATTTTTTATATCACAGAAGCAGCTCTAGTTATGCAAGACTCTCATTTAAACACACAGCAGTGTCGCCCATATTTGGATTCCAGCTGAAATTCTCATTCCATGTAAAATTTGATGCGAGTAGAATACGCTCTTTGTTTAGTTAATATTCCTTTGTTTTATCACTTTTTAATCATTCAATGAACCTCGCGCCTGCTTAAGACCGCTTACGTTACTTGCATCTCACTTGTTGATTATCTAAGTACGGAAATCTGAAAATAATCCTGCTTCAGACAGAATTTTCGCCCCTCGTGGACGAATAGTTAGTTGCTTACTCATTGGAAGTGGCGCGAAATAACAAAGTGTCTGGACTGGCTCGGGAAAGATAATTCTCTTAATTCTGCTCCATTTCCCTCTATATAAGTGGAAGGGTGCTCGATTCCGCACCACAACTGGAGGAGATTGCTTGGTACGAGGGAGCACTTTTGTAAATCATACAAGGAAACTGATTACTAATGCCTCTTTCAAGTAGAGGGCGCGTTTGCTGACTTCTGCTTCAGCTGCCTTTACATTTTGATATCGAATGCAGACGCGAGTAAGTTAACGCCGAGAAAATGCATTCTATTTTCATCTCGTGATGAATATAGATGTAAAGAAGATTCCTAAAATTATTATGACAGGTAGATTATAGTTATTTGAGAGACTGAAACTGAGCAATTTCTTGTATGCTCTGTTTATCATAGAAAATTTCCGGTGAGACATAATAGCGATATTGGTTCATTTATTAATAACTGGAGAAGAACTATTTAAAAAAAAATCTCACTAATTTAACGTGCAAACATAATATTTTGTCAAAATGAAATTATTAAAAAATTTAAGATAATTTACTTGAAAAAAAATCTAAATTCGTTTCTCTCTCTTCTTAAGAACTCTCCTTCCAGATGTGATTTAATGAGCATTGATTTTAAACAAAGAATGAAATGTTGCTTCCCAATATTATTCATTCAAATTACTTCTCGCTTTGCTCTTATCTTATTTTTTCGATGACATTCAGAATCTTTAAAAATGATTTCTATTATTAATTTTTTGTGCACTGCAATTTAAATAAAAGATGAAAGAAAATTCAAGTTACACTGAATTTTAACGTTTAATATATGAGGAGTTTATTCATCAGTTTAGAACGTTTTTTTCAATTTAAGCATCTGCATACAATTAAAAGAATATTTTATAGAAACACAAATCTAATGAGTGTATGAGAGAGATTGTATTTAACACACACACACACACACACACACACACACACACACACACACACACACACACACACACACACACACACACATATATATATATATATATATATATATATATATATATATATATATATATAATGTAAAGCATTTATATTATTTGTTGAAAAGCCGATAGCAAAGTCGTGGTCGAAATCATGGAGAAGACAGGTTGAATTTTTAAGTTCGTTTTATTCCACCTCGGGAAGCAGGCATTATGCACAAGCAAAAGCGGCGTGCATAACACAGAACGACACAACACGGAATGACGTAAAAGCTGATTAAGTTTATATCCCTCTGAATTTATCCCTTCACATTTTAAGAGTGATTTTTGACACATGTCAATCACATGTACAGCTCGTGCAAGGGAATCCTAGGGATCTGTTAGAGGAATTTGTTAAGCTGCTAATTTCTGTCCCTACACTTAGTGTGGGAAAGTAGCCGGTTTTAGCTGTTTCAGCAATTTTACACACCTTCTCTTGAATTAATTAACTAGAGCTAGTGGAATGTATCGGAAAATAAGAGAATATTTTAGAATGATATTACTATGGGCTAAATTAAGATAAAGTTTGGAAATTAATTAGGATTAAAATTAAGAGTTATATATATATATATAATATAAGAAAGGTGTCTAGGGGTTGCTGAGTTAATGTTAAAAATTGAAAACGACAAGTTTAAAAACTAAATTTATTTAGCCAAAACACAAATCAACACTAAACAAAATCACAACATTTAACTTTTTACGAAATCATTTAACTTTTTAGCAGAGCATTATTTCGATTAAAGGTGGGGACACCAATAACCCTAATTTTAAGCCTAGTGCATCTGTTTAACGGAGAAAAAGTTAACCGAACCTCACCCTTTCACATTCCAAATGACGACTGACCTTTTTCCAAAGAGAGAAGTTCCTTAAATAGCAAAGCCGATGCTCTGACGTCATTAACATATGACGTATGAATTGAAATGATTGGTGTCCCCATCTTTTACAATAATTAGGAATTAATTAAATCGATATGTAGAGTTATATTTTCACCAGTTTCGAAAACATTTAAAATTAATTTATCTTTGTTAATTGGAGATTATTTGGAGTTCTCAATATCAATTCCTACTTATATATGACGGCTTTCTGGCACAGAGAGAGAGCGTCTTCCTCGTGTTCTGGGAGTCCCGGTTCGGGCATGGTTGT
>JAOUZG010013036.1:1453735-1476406 GCA_026289955.1 Argiope argentata
TATATATATATATATATATATATATATATATATATATGAAATGGAAGACTGAAAATTTTGTAAAAAATTGCTCCGAGATATTCATTTTTATCTTAATTATATTTGTGCTAAATTTGGTGACTTGAGTCGAATAGTCTTTTCAGCCGAACGCCATTTCACACATGCAGACATGCATCAATTGCTACACGATACTATAACATATATTTATAATGTTTTTCGATATTTTGAACGTAGGTCAGTTTTGTGGAGATATTTGTGACAATGTTGTTGAGTATATTGTGCTAATGGGGATGTGCCACACTTTGTTATATTTCTACTAATAATTATGTGAAGAATAGCAATTCTTATTGTCAGTAGAAAGCGCAATTTTCTAAACATCTTGTATCTGCTTTCCTCATTTAATGTTTTTAATCATGAACTTTCAATGCTAGATTTAATCGTAGCAAATCGGTGTAAAGAAATATTTGAGAAAGAGCAGAAGCGTACTAGCGGCAACAAAACTAAAAAAAGGAGAAAAAAAGGGGATTTTTAGAAGTTAGAGGACGATGAATTAACGGGAAATACTAGTTTAAAATGGAACGTAACATTTAGTCTCAAATGTGGATTTGACATTTTAACTCTTTACATTATATATTTAATATCTGAATTTTATGATACATCGTATTGAAGTCAAATAAATACACTCGTTCTTCACATTCTTTACATTTTATTTATTAGAAGAAAGAACATTTCATTGCACCATTGATTGCTGATGGACTAATTTATTTTTCTTTCTTTTCAGATATGATCCATTCGTTTTTGTCTGCTTCCACACTTGGCAGCATCATAATTTCAAAGGGTACTGAAGTTATTGAACAATTCCTGAGACCTTCAAAAAAAATTTCAAGATGATGACTGCAATTTTTATTAAATGTCGACAATGTCCACTTCGTGTGTAACTGAAATCAAATCGTATATAAGTTACGAATGTAAGACGCCTAGTCAGTTGCCTAATTTACATTCTCGCGAAACTTTATTAAAAGATCCGAAAATGGCTCCCCTCGTTGAACAGGAGAAAAACAATGGAAATGACGTTCTGGCAGCAGAGCATCCTGATGAGCATTACACTTCCACGGAAACCAATTCATCCGAGAATAACTCTGATGTTCATCCGGATGACGAAGACAGTATTAACAAACTGAGAAATCTCCCTTTGAACGATAATTCACCAAACGCAAACGGCTCGCTAAGCAACAATCATAGGTCACCATCTCAGCTTCCGATAGATTATATTTGTTCGTTTTTAGATTCGAAGAGGAGTGCCAGAGCAACAAATGGCACAAATAAAGTTGCCGATTCCCCTATGAATGGCAGCGATAAACTCGTGTTTGACGGATTTTACCGTTGCCAAAAATGCGACTTTGTTGGTCGAAACGACGATGAATTGCACGAACATGCTCTTAGGCATGATCCATATGAATGCGGCTCTTGTGGATTTTTGGCCGATTCTCAAGATAGGCTTCAAATGCACTTGAGGGATGAGCATTCTGACATTCCCGTCTCTTTGTGGGATGACCATATCCTATTCCACGAAACGACTGTTGAGTCTTCACCAAAGAAGACTTCTAAGGTAAAACCATTTGAAGAGAACATTGATAAACCAAGAAAAACTCCTTGCAAGATATGCAATAATTTTACAGGCAACAGTAAAATGGAATATTACGCGCATCTCAGAGACGTGCATTCAGAAACTGGAAAGTTGCTCCATTGCGATTTGTGTCCTTTCATCGCACTGTACAAACATCACTTGGAATACCACTTCAGAAATCATTATGGATCAAAGCCATACAAGTGTGATAGATGCGATTACTCCTGTGTCAACCGATCAATGCTGAACAGTCATTATAAATCACATTCTGATGTCTATCAGTATTCATGCAAAAATTGCTCATATATGACGAAGTACCTTCACAGCTTGAAAATGCATTTAAGAAAGTACAACCACCAACCAGGACGTGTTCTCAATCCTGATGGAAGCGTCAACAGCAATACAATCATTGATGTGCATGGTAAGAGGCGGGGACCAAAAAGCAAGAAACGAAAGAGCGACACTGATCTGACGCCGGAAGGAAGAGAATCGCCAAAATCCAAATCTTCGCCAAGCCCTCCATCTTCTAGCTTTAACCCGCATCCATCTCAGAATATCCGAATTATGTACAATCCTCATATTTATAACAATTACACCGGGAATTTGTATATAAGATCAGGATCTTTAGACGCTACTAATTATATGCTACATTCGCCGCCAAACATTGGAAGATACACATTCAGATGCGCTTATTGTGAATTCGTGGCGGATTCTTTTGAAATATATCATTGTCATATGTGCTCTCACGTAAATCAAGACCAAAGTGGAAATGGCGTTTTAAAAAATTTCCCTTTTATTGGACCACCTCCTAGTTTGAATTCTCTAGATTTTGGGAACCATTTCAATACCGAACCGTTCTCTAGGAGCATTACGAGCCAATCGACTGTTGTTGGAAAGAAAAATGCTGCCGAAAGTCGAAGGAGGGATGCTGCAGATAAAGATACTCATTTTCAGACTTTCAAAAGCACAGTGAACAGCTTCGAATCACCTGAGAACAGTATTGCAAATCTAAAAGAATCAACAATTAATGGAAGGGCTATACCTACACCTGTCTCTCCTTTTAACGGTCAGCAGCTTCTCAAACGAAGATATCAGAAACGTAAGGAAAATAGAATTAAATCAAATACTCCTTCTCCGAACGCAGCATTTACAGTCAAAGAAGAAATTTTTGAAGCAATGAATGGCAGCGAGAGCCCATTCACAAATAACCCTACTGACAGTATACCGTTAGACCTTAGTATAAAACAGCTGATATCTCCAGAAACGAAAAGCAATGAAACTTCATCGTATCGGTTTCAGCTTCCTGGGGGTAAAGCTATGACAATTGTGGATCGATCCTCATCAGCCAGTCCCCAAAACGGAAGTAGAGAATCTAAAGTGACTGCTCAAAAAACTAATCGCAGAAAAGGAAAAGCCTTCAAATTAAATCAGTACACGATCGAGAATGATCCGATTTCAGACGGCATTGAAAATGAATTAGAGAAAATGAGAGTTTTATATGAAAGCTATTATTCCAATGAAGCACAAGGTAAGCCGACTTTTGCAGCTGAAATTAAAAAGAGTGTCCCGAGGATAAATTTCAAACCAACTTTGAGTACGGCAAAATGGGATGGGCACAACTTCCTTGAATCGAGGCAATTAGAGTACAAGTTTCTGCCACAAAAGCCAACATCCCCTCCAACTCCACCCAAACTGGAGGCCGTCTTTAAAGAGCCACGGCGAACCAGTGAGCCGAGAGCCTGGGAGAGATCGAGCGATTCCTGGTGTTCCAGTTGTTGCATAGATACAGGGAACGCTTTCCTGCTGCAACTCCACTCCTCTTATCACACGGAGGGTGATCCCTTCACTTGCGCCAAATGCGGATTGCGGTGCGACGATAAAGTTCGTTTCAACTCGCACATTATTTCAGGTTCTCGTATCAACGGGAACTGCATCAACGCCATAGAAGAATGTGAATCGTAAACTTGTACTTTCTAAAACAATCAAAGAATTAAGTTCCTGTTCGTGTTTCATGTTCCTTTTCCAACACTTAATTTATTCGGAAACATATCCATGTTGTGATAAGATTCGTCTTGTGAAATAAGGACTTAAAAAATAAACTGTATTTTTCGAGGAAAAAAGTCTTGCGGACTTGGCGAATCTGAAAGCCATTTGCTAGATATCAAAATGTGCATTTTCCTCCACCCCAAGAATCGTTTAGAATGTGTGTGGTACTTGAAGGACGTTAATCGACTGATATTAGTTACAAACTGCTGTACTACTTCCACAATATAGAAAGAACAACTTTTTTTCTTATTGATGTTGTCAATACTCTTAATCGAACATTTTATTTATTTGAAAGATGAGTGTTTCAAACAAACATTATTGGAGAAGTGAGTGTTTTTAAATGAAAATTCATTTACAGATTGGGAAATCTTATTTAAGTTCCTACAGGCAAAGAAATGTGAAAATAATACTAGTCGATGAATATTATTTCTTTGAACTAAGCGATGTAAGTTTTTATTGAAAATTGTTGAGTGTTTAAAAATCAAAATTCTTACTGCCGTTATTTTTACCTATTAGTTTACTTTTTTTGTTAGATACTTTAATATGCTAGTCACTTTTATTTTTCTGAACCAACATGATTTAAAATTGCAATTAATCAGTTAATAACTACATATTAGTTAAAATATAAAATGTATTCCATTAATGACATGCATTATTTATTACAACGTGTATTAATAGCTTAGCTAAAATTTACATTATTTATTACAACGTGTATTTATAACTAAGCTAAAATTTATTGATTTGAAAAATTTTACTAAAATAAAATACTTGTTTTAACTCAATTTTAAGATTTTCTTTTAAAAAAAAATATCCCGTAGGAGTTCAGCACGCTCATTTGGCTTCTTTTTAACTTTCTGATATTTGCTTAGTGCTTAAAACAATTTATATTTATTATCATAAATATAAAATATGTGTTATAATCCAAAATACAAAAAAAAAAAAAAAAAAAAAACCCAGCTAGGATAACAATAAGAAAAAATATTTTTAAATTCGTCAAAACTGGAATATTTCACAAATGCATATTTAAATTTTGATCAATTAATGAGAGAATTGCTTTGAATTGTCAGAAAAGTACACAGTTTCTAGGAAAACACATATGATGTTGAAATGACATGGATCCTGTTCCATTGTCTAGCTATAAGTCGACAAACGACTCAAAAGGGAGATCCAGTCAATTCATATGAAATTAAGTATACGTACAAATTCAGCGATTTTTAATTTAAGAGTCAATATTTATTTTACAGGAAGCTGTTTTCAAATGATTTTATTTCACACAATTAACGAATTCCTACTTTTACAGATTTAAATCGTTTGCAGCTTCGTTTATAATTTTAAACTTCAATTTGAAGTTTCGGAAAGTATACAGATAAAACTATTTTAAGAAATTTAAATCCTGTTTAACAAGAAATGATATATAATATTGCACCCATTTTAAATAGGCAATATTCAATGAAAACTTAAGAATATTGTTATGTAAAAATACTAAGAACAAATGCCAACTTGTGTAAGTTGACATTCGGAAAATTATTTCCCATTCAGATGCTACCTTTGAAAAATTGAAGGTACATTTATTGTTACTGTCGTTCCAACGTGTCATGTTTTTCAAAGTTCCTACTTTTCATTTTTTGATGCGACTTATATAAATCTGTCGACTTAAGAGCTTTAATTTGTGTTGGTGCCAATTGTTTTTACCTGCAATATGTATAATATTGTGTGGTCTGTAACTTCATAAAGTTCCTGTTTTTAAAAGTGCACATTATTCTAATTATACGGGTCTTTGTAATATACGAAGCTATAAGGCTCTGCAACGTATGCATAATTGCTCTTCTCATGATCGATATCATTATTCCTTTTAAAATTAGAAAACTGCCTTTTTGTTTCACCTTGTACAGCAAAATTATCTTAAATTTTTCTTGTATACTTTATTCTAAAATAGGTCAAAAAGAGATATGAACATAATAATTTTAAGGAGATTCTTTAAATATTCCGTTATAATTAATGCTTCATATAATAGAATTTCTTTAAATATTCCAAAAGATGCAATGATATCTGTATATATAATCAAGACAAGCAATTAGGCTTCTTGCAGAGTATGAGAATTCTTTTGAAAATGCAGTTAAGAAATTTATTGCAGTTCGCAGTGTTATGTACGTATGAAATGCCAAATAGAAAGTTGATCTCGTAGAGTTCTCAGGGATGCGCCTAAAAAGATTTAAACTAAACTCAACCCAGAGATCAACTTGCATCTTGTTGACCGTTATTTTCAAGTTAGTCATTATCATATTCCTGTATATTTTTCTTTCTGTCTTTGCAAGTGTTTGAATATTCATATCCATAAGAAAATCACCAAATGGATGTGTTCAGAAATCGAAACTTCATCAAACGTATCTATCGATTGCCGCACTTTAAATAATCCAATCATTTGTTCAGAATGCAAATTCAACGAAACAACTTTTACTTCCCAATAAAAAATAATCGCTTTAGAGGACAAGATCAGGTGCAGCACTTTTCATAACAAATTTTAAGACTTGATTACAAAATGTACTGTTATCGAAGATACATATAATATGTGAGAAAGAAGTTTCGGTACAATTACTCATCTGCTTTGAATGAATTTTTCAGGGTTCTTCTTTTTTTCCCGGTAGTAACATATTTGTCTATATAATTTTTTAATTGGAAAAGCACACAGTTTTCCAATCCCCCCAAAACTAAAAATAATCTCATTATTAATTTTTGAGGAATGGCAAAAATATCTTTAATTTTTCCAATATATGTTGAGCAGAAAGTTCCAAATGCTGATAATTGCAATCCATATCGGGTGCTTTCAGAGCAAATTAGGCACAAAAATTAATTTTTAGAAAAGTAAATGCACGAGATAAAATACTTTGTACTTACGTTGAGCGAAAGAATCTCAAAATATTTGTTTTACCAGAAAATTTCTGCAAAATTCATGTATTTTTTTTAGCTATTAAAATTTTGGTAATGCCTGCTGCTCAGTGGAGTTCGAGTGACCATTCATTGGAACAATTTTACCGTTTTGTCTGCGGTCAAAAATTCCACACTAAACAAATAAATAAAATGGCCTTTTGGGAAGGATCAGCGCTGTGTAAGAAAGAATTCATCGACGAGTTTTACTTTATGTATGTTTTAAAATTAACATTCTTGTATTGATCGGCTTTAGAATGGCATCCCAGCTCTGCAGTAACCACAAACTACAATGATATAAATAGATTTAAGTCAGGTTCAGGGCACTTTAAATTACTGATCTAGACTTTAACAAATCACAAAAATTTTGCAGTATAAAACAAAACAGCTATATATCCTTGATCGGAAAGAATGTAAGAAAGCCTCTTATATCAGAAGAGGCAAGTAAAAACGGTGGCGATATGATAAATAAAATCTAGATTAATATTGTTAGAAAAAGTATATTATAAAAATATTTTCTTTTTAAAAACATTTGAATAGATTCTCTGGCGAATAGGTACAAAAATTTTAGTGGTATCTGTTCAAACGAAGAGAAGTTATGCGTTAGAGGGTTAAGAGTGCAATAAAAAAAACATTAAGTGGATTGAAACTGAGCAAACCCTTTGGTTATTAATTGGAGCAAAAACAAAACACTATAGATAATTTGATGGTAATTTGGACTTCTACCGGTAAACTTACTGCTCACAATTTGAATGTTATCTCAAAGCTGCTTTCTGAACACATCTAAAATTTCCTAAATATTGGTTATATAAAAGAATCGCCTCATTTTTATACATATGTGTTGAAATACGCTTGCGTTTCAAAGCAAGTAACTTTGAAAGATATTTACAGTTTAGAGTTGCTTTGGTAAATTCAGAAACTTGTAAATAATTTATAAAAGATTTATGTTATATGTAAAACGGGTTATTTGATACATCTTATGGTTTTGCATAATTTTTGTCGTACTTTTTTGTTAAAAGAAATCCAATGCTTTAAGTTATTGTCTAGGAACTATATTCTTTATAAAATAACTTTAAAAGTAAACAAATAATGTCAATTATTCAAGAAAAAAAAATGCTATCTAAAGTTTTATTTAAATGCTTCACTTCATTTTCTGTGAATAGAAATTGCTAACATTCAACAGTTTTCCAAGTACAATTTTTATAAATTATTCAAAAGTCCTGATAGAATTATCAGATGAATTTAGATAAAATAATTTAATTACAAATTTCCTTAGAAGTTGCTACTTGGAATAAAAATGGAAAATAAAGGTAAAAGAAATAAGAAAGAAGAAAGAAAAAGTACTGCAGAACAAAAGTTGAGAAAAAGTAAGAAAGAAAAAGGAGAGGAATACATTCTCACAGAAATAGAACGATAAAAGAGAGAGAGAAAGCAAAGTATGAATAAAATATCTATATATAATAATAATATAAAAATAAGATACCTTATAATTATAATTTTTAAATAAAACGAAAATATTAGAAAAAGATTTTTTTTTAAAGTATGGAAAAAGAAATGTCAGAGAAAGAAAAACGTAGATGACAGGGTTTAAAAAAAATGCTCATGAAAGTTCCCCAGTTTTTATATTTAAATTTTTAAAGTTCATAACAATCCCTGCAATTTTTTTCATTCATTATTCCTGAAAAGAAGTTATGTGATGTGCATAAAATTTGTTGATATAATTTCATTTTTAATATTTTGCACATACAACACAGAAAAAAAATTTACCATCCAGGGATTCCCAAGTATGATAATTCAAGGAATTAATAATTAAGTTTTGATTTTATACTTTATGAGAAAGGTATTGAATTTTTGTCAAAATGCAACTTAAAAGACACAAAAATTATGCAAAGAAAGTGTATTTGCTTCCTATGAATGTTTTGATGTTAAATGTGTATAATGTAAAATAAATTTTAAAAGGAATTGCCCATAATCAAAGATGTAGTTTCAATAAATTTGCTACAAGAATACTGTTTTCATTTCTTTTCTTTTTTTCACACTTCTTTATGAAACATTTTGCAAGCAAAAATTGCAAAACATTGTAATATGATGGGGAAAAAACATAAGAATGTACAAAAGAGTAATACAATTTTACATTGCATAAATTTCGTAACAAAAATAAATGCTTAAAAACAGTGTAATACAATCGTCGATATTGAAAAGAAGGCATTTCATATATTTCATTATGAAGTTTATGGAATTTTTTTAATATAAATTTCATTACATTTGATTAATTTAATCTTCAAAAAAATCAATAAATTTGTAGGTGTCTCCAATTAATACATTTCTGTGTAAGGTTGCAGCAAAACATAGAAATTATGAATGCACTCTAATCTAAAAAAGGGACATTAAAAACAGATTTAAATTACACTACTATTTAAAATGATTTATTCTAGTTTAAATCAGCAGCTAATGTAAAAGAAATTAAAAAAAACAGTCTGAGGCCTTATAACCTTGTTAAATTTCAGGAAGCCACAACTGTAAACTATTTATAATCCCCCCCCCCCCCCAGCTGATTACGACTACAGTTGGTTTACTGGTTTCAAATATGAAAACAGATTTTCACTATCCACTCCATTTTTTTCCAAATTGTAAAATATTCTACTACACAATTGATTGAATTTGAACTGGTGTGTAAATTAACTGCTCAATCTTGCTATTAGTTGATTGTGTGAAGTTATATTTACTTACATAACCTACTCTTTATATCTAGCACAATCTGTAAAATTTCACAATCCTCAATAGATAATTAGTGTGGATTTAAACATGACCACTTTTATCTTTGGTCAGTAAATATAACAGAGAAATTTCCATAAAATAGTGAGAGAAATACTTGGTAAGTTATGATCTTCAAAGCGAGAGGAGATAATGGTAATGTTAGCATATGACAACTTATAAGCGAAAATATTACTTTTGCAGCAATAATTATATTCATTGTTTTTGCCCTCGTATTTTCTTAAATTTTTATTACATTTTTGGAATTGGTTTGTACTTTCTACTACTGCTTTTGAAATCAAATCTTTTAGCCGCCAGCAGTTTTAAAATTATTTTGTTTAAAATATAAAAGCAAGATTCTAAAATTTAATTGAACTGCTGATAAATGCTTTCACTATTTTGTGAAATAAATGTGACACATTTTATGCAAGGAAAAATGTTTATTTGCAACTAATGTTTGATTTAAAGTAAGCTGGTTATTATATAAAAACTCCAAAATTTTCAAAAATCTTATATTCTCACAGTTTAATAGGATTAAAAAAATCTGTAATAATAAAAATGCTTACATAATAGCAACAAACAACCTAATTAAAAACTTAGCTACTAACGAGTTTCCCAAAAACTATTGCAACATACAAACTCTAATAACTAAAAGTCTAACGTATTTTCAAAATTAAAACAAAACTTTTAAAAAATTGTAACCTTAACCTAATAGATGGCGCTTCAGATACTCGTTAGGACTATATATAATGAACATATTTAAGCTTATTGTGATTTCTATGTGAGATGACAAGCCTCAAAGCTCTGGAGCTTTTGTTTTGGTATGTGTTTGGATTTCTTTGTATTGTTTTGAATATTTCTCTAATTCTATTTAGTTAAAAAAAAAATTTGAAATAATTTACTTAAATTCTTGGCCTGTGTGTTTATAATTTTGGCATATTCTATCTGCTATACCTGTTTGCTTGTATGTTTATCATACTGCTTTATTCTGTCTTACGATCTTTTATATGATCTAATCTATATGTGTAATCCATCTGGATTCAAATTTTACTTTTTGATATTTTCTGTATAATTAATTTCTCTCAGGTCTCAATTTTCTGGGATTTTCGGGTCACGAGGGGTCATTTTTTCACAAACTTGTTAGATCCCTCACAGAAAAAATCCCTGGTTTGAATCCCTGCCTGAGGGTGACCCTTGAAAAAGTCTTCAGGCCGGATTCATTTTACTTCTTTCACTTTTGATTTTGATTTTCACTTTAAACTAATTGTTTATTGCTATGTTAGATGAATTTTAAGAATATTGTATTTTATGCTATGTCAATTTTTAGAGCAGCGGGTTCGGATTGAATGGACTTCATCTGAGGACAGCACAAACAAATTTATTTACAGGTATTTGCAGTATAACGATGAAGTAAAACTTCAGAAAAACACAATCCAGCAGTAATCAGTCACTTAAGTGTAAATTCAAACCTTACGCACAATAAACACAATCTGCAAAACAGCTATCGTATAGCACAGCAAACAGTAAATCACAGCGAGCTCAATAACACAGCGTTAACAGCAAACGCAAACACAAACACAGCTCACTAATCCAATAGTCTAGCGAGGCGCTTCTCTTCCGAGAGAGAGGAACCAACTAACTGACTCGCTATGAGTCCATTTATAGAGGCACCTAGCCCCGCCAGGGGCTTATCCTCTGACTTGGTAGTAGTTGATGTCAGCGCTGCTGGTGTCGAACTGCTATGGACTGGAGATCCCGTGTGGGGTGAGAGAGGAGAGGTGAGAGGAAGGGATGCTATTGGCTGGCGAGAAATCCTATATATAGCTTTGCGAGAATTTTTGCTCAATAGTTTAGAGATTGACTGGCTTGCAAATAGAGTTGAATAGTATTAAAAACTTAGCAGTGGGGGTCATCATTATTTTTCATATCTTTTGCAGCTTTTATTAGATTGGAGAATAATTGGAACAGCCTTTTAATCTCATTAAACGCCTCTATCATTTCTTTTAATTCCTCGGAAGAGGGGATGCTATCTTGTGCCTTGTCATTCTGGGGAACGAAATTTTGTTGGGGGAGGTTTGTTCTAAGGGAATTAGCGTAAGAAAAGTTAGGTTTCCGCATGTTTGAATTAAAGTAGTTAGTTCTATTTTGCTGGGGGTGTTTAATTTGGGGAACTTGGGGCAACCTCTATAAGCTGCTGTGTGCCCTAGTTGCTCGCAGTTTATGCATTTGGGTTCTAATATTTTTTCACTGATGTTACAATTTCTAGTCTGATGAGAATTTCCGCACTTAAGACAACGTGGTTGCATGCAGCAGTTAATAGCAGTATGCCCAAAAAGATTACAGTTGAAACACTGCGAGATGGAATTCCTTCCACGGTAACTTTCAATATTGATTTTAAGATGTCCTAATTCTTTGAGGTTGAAGATTTCATCTACAATTTCATTTTTATTAAGTTCAACTAGATAAAGGGGGAGTGGTTTCCTTGTCTTGTATTGAGTCATTCTAGTTATTTTATTGATAGAGAATCCTAGTTCATTTAGTTCAATTTTGATCTCATCGGTTTCAGTATCTATGGGCAAGCCTTTTATGACTATTTTTACAGGCCTGGTCGATTTGGGGGGGGGGATAATAAAAAATTCCAAATTATTCTTTTCGCAAAAGTTTCTGATTTCTCTGTGGTTATCAACGCTGTCTGGGAATATTTTGATAAATCCATTAGTTAGTTTACATTCCTTAGGACCGAATTTTTCTTTAATGGCTTTTAATATTGCACTATAATTTTTCACATACTTGAGCATTATGGGGGGAATCTTAGGGTTTTATACTTCAGCTTTAGTATTAGTTGGGTTTTCCTCAGTTGGGTCCAGATCTATCTCTTTTAATGCGTTGAACCTGTTATTGAGTCGTATCCCACTGGGGTTTTGAGTATCAGTTGAGGGAGTCACAGTTTTCCTTCTTGGGGAAAGTTTAAATTCCTCTCCGCGATTTTTAATCTCACAGCCAATAGCCGATAAAGATTCCAACTCGCCTCTCAATTCCATCAGATTCTTTCGACCTTTAATAAGTTCAGTAGCACTGTAATCACTCGTTTCTTGGTCGCCCATTGCACGAAAAGCTGTTACGGCCAAGTCTAGCGCCTCCACTTTTTTCTGAGTGAGTGACATCTCATTTTTTAGTTGTGGGATTCGTGAACAAGGATTGCATGAGCATTGCTGATTCCTGTCCAAATTATCAGTGCGCGGACGCTTCGTAAGTTTACCCGCAACTACAGAGCCCTCCGGTATCTGATCCTGAAAAGGACGGGTCGGGGATGAAGCTGCACCTGCCACTAGCTCTGAAAAAATATTACGACCGCCCTCCTCCATAGCTGAGGACGGAATAAAATGAGAATGGAAAATGATCTCTAAAAAACAATTATAAAATTCATAGAACAACTAACTCACTGAACTCCAACTACTAGCTAACTCGATCAAATCACTATAGCAACTGATCTAACTCAACTGAGAGGAACCAACTAACTGACTCCGGCTACTCGTCTCTTATATAGCCGAGGAAGCGCGTGCCCCGAAACTCGTGAAGCTTCTCAAAACAACGCGCGCAATCCAGCGGCTACTAGACTATTCCTTTCGCCAAACCAATCAAGCTGGCGCGCGGCTCCTCGCCAAACGTCGCCATCTTTGGCGGGTTTTCGTGCCGCTCGCCAGCTTGTAACAATATAATAAAATAGGAAACTATCTAGAGGGCTGAATTTCTTTTTAAAGTCATTTTCAATTTAGTACTTTCATTTAAATTAAAAGAACTGCATACAAGAACCTATTCAGGTTAAAATCGAATATTTTTAACATTTTGGAACACTAAAGTATTAATATTTCTAATTAATTACTTTTTGGAAGTTTTAAACTATTATACTTAAAAGTACTGCTATATGATTAAAAAAATGTTAAATTTTTATAATTACATATAAATTAAATTGTATTAAAAATATTTTCAATTTTTTATATGAAAGATATTTAAAGCAGCTCTGCAGAATCCACAATTAAATTTTTTTTATTTCCATATGTCAAAATTTACTACTTGAAACTTTTTATGTGTAGATAAAATTATTAAATATTTAGTTTTGTAATTAAGAAAAGAAAAAGTAGGTCTTTGAGGTTTCCTAAGAAGCTTAATCGGAATTGGGCAAGTGATTGCTATATTTTATGTCCTATTAAATGATACTTTTTATATGTGTATATGAGTTATAAGTTATATAAGAGAAGGTATTATTTACCTATAATACCTTCTCTTATATAGTAATACCTAATGATTTGGTATTAAATGAAAATAATGCCTTTTTAATTTTCAATAGTGATATTAACGGACTTTTGAAATGTTATTTAATAAATTTTTCCCCCCAAAAATTTAACTTATCAACTGATAATTTGAATATCGGAATAAGACGATGGAACCAAAATATAACATAAAATTAATTTTATTAAAGTTAACACATTTATTACACAAGTATTTTAATTAAATCATTTCAATAAAGCAGATATTAATGAATATTACCTTAACACATCTAAAATCATCTGTAAAATAGTTTGCTTAATAATTTGGCCAACAATTTTATTTTCAATGTGTTGCATCCATGCAGTAAGTGAATTATCAATCAGAACTGAAAAAGGATGATTGATAATGCATTGTTGTAATACTTCATAACTTTCACTTTTAAGGATTTGAGGATCTAGAGAGATGTCCTCAATTTTACCTTTATTTACATTCATTAGGATTTGTACATTGAGAGTAGGATTCTTTGTCTTTATTTGAAATGATTTGGTTATAGTAAATCTTGGAGTGTGTCCAAAACACCAGTCCCAACTCTTCAGCTCTTCCTGAATTTGGTTTATTCCTGGAAAGACATTTTCATTTGGATCGATACAAAAAACATGATCATCTTGAACCTAAAAAGAAAAAATATTCATAAAATGTATAATTATTTTTTGGCAAAATATTTCCACAAATGCATTTATGAAATCAGGAGCCATCTAGTCTCAGACTTAAAACTACAATTATGAGAGCAATTTTCTTTTTTAAAGTTTTTAGTACATTTTATAATATATTTGTTAACATAGTAATTATTAGTTTTAAAATAACATACCATTAAATCTTAATTACAAACTTAAAACTTTACATTTGCATCAAAATTGCATGTTTTTTCTACTATTTCCACATGAGAAAATGTTACAAGTTGTTGCAAAAATGCTGACTTATTTTCATTATTTAAAAAAATATATATTATGTAGAATTAATATAACTAATATGAATTTCAATAAAATAATGAAAGCAGAACTGTTCTACAGAGACTGTTTATTTTCCTGAACTTAACAATAAGTTCAATTTCCTTTTGTACACTAAAATATTGATACCATTGTTTAATATTATTGGCTTTTTAATTCTTTTACTACAGAGTTTATTCAGGTATTGAATATAAAGATAAAATAATATTTATATAAATTTTTTCGAACAAATTAATATGAATTTGTCAGAAAAAATCTTCTCTTATATAGTAGTAATTGCCATAAAAATAAATTAAAATTTATATTGACATTGGAAATTTTACTAAAATAAAGATTTGAACATAGATCAGAGGTTGGCACCCTATTGAAATGGAAGAGCTAAAATCAACAATTTACAAAATTTTGAAGTTTTTAAAGAACCACTAAACATTTTCATTTTAATATTATAGTGTTTGCTTCTATATATATTTGATTTAAATAAATGGCTTTAAATACGGAATGATCTTTATTCATATAAAAACACAAATATAGATAGTTATATCAATGGGATTATTGATTTTGCATGCCTTTCAAAAGTTGGATTATATCTGGCTTATAGCTTGTTGTTTTAAGTTTCAAGCAGGACTCTAGATTTCTATTTGTTCGTTGACTTCTAAACTTACTTTTTACAATATTACTGCAACAGAATGCTTACACGAACATGTCGATCCGAAGAACAATAGCATTCCGTAAGCCAACTTCTTCACCTCCTTCTCGAAGACTATTCCGGGCACTGAATAGGAGCGCCTTAACTTGCGGAATTGGAGTCAGCCACTTGTGCCGTGCAATGTGCATGCATTTCTGGACTTCCAATTTGTCGCATGTTCTGTGAACTTGTCATTCCTAAGTCTGTTTTTCAAATCTAGCAACTGCATTTGTAGAAATCCAGCATTAATTTCAAATGGCTCTGTGTTGATCTCATTTGTATTTGTGTTGAGAGAATTTACTACGAACGTGAGAGTACTTTTGTTTGTTTTGAATTGTTTAACTTTGTAAAAGAATCGATCCTTCTCATTTTTTAAAGTTATGCTGAAGTAATTTGTGCCAATAGTTGTATTGGTCTTATCACGATATTCCTTTAAAGTTTTAAAATTAAGTAATTTGCAGCTCTCCATGTCATCAACAAAAAGATTTTTTTTTCCAAAACAAATAACTTCTTCAAGCATGAAGTAGGTTGGGTCGTTCTTTCCTTACAGTTTTATTTTTGATTTCATTGTGGTATCTACCATGAAGTTGAATTTTTGCAGCCTATTGTCTCTTCCAATTTAGGATGTTCAATTTTCTTTTCCTTTGAAGAATATTTTTATTTCACTCAAGAACAAAACCAAACGTTGCAATACATTACTTCTGGAAAGCCATTGTACTTTATTGGGCAGAAATAGGTCAGAAAACTAGCTATCTAAATCTTCAAGGAAATCTTTAAACAGGCGATAGCAGTGTGCTTTTGCCAAAATGCTGTTAATAATCTTAATTCCCAAGTTCGTGACCTCAACTATTTTGGTCAGAAATGTTTGGGCATGAAGCACTTTTTTTAAAGCACACAGTTAAACATTAAAACTGCGTGCTTTATTTTGTTCAGAAGAATCGGTGCTACTTCACTATATATTCTTGTCATACTTCTAGCTCCATCAGTTGCAATAGAAACAATTTTATTTATATTGTTACGTTTTCAGCGTAGTGGGTTCGGATTCAATGGACTTTATTTGAGGACAGCAATAAACAAATTTATTTACAGCTATTTATAGGATAATTGATACAGTAAAAATTTCAGATAAATACAATCCAGCAGTCAAGAGTCACTTACAGCGTAAATGCAAGTCTTACACAAAATAAACACAGTCTGCAAAACAGTTATCGTATAGCACAGCAAACAGCAAATCGCAGCGAGCTCAATAATACAACGTTAACAGTAAACGTAAACACAGTCACTAATCCTTTAGTCTAGCGAGACGCTTCTCTTCCGGGAGAAAACTCTCAACTAACTTACTCGCGAGTGGTTGGATTCTTGGGGCACCTAGCCACGGTAGGGGCTTATCCCCGGTCATGACTAGGGTGCTTCCTCTTGACGTTCATCTACCTTCGTGGTCAACTTCGAAGTGGACTGAAGTTCTGCTGGAGGAACATTTATAGTTGCAGTTGGAAAGTAGGGGTGAGTGAGGACGGGCTATGATTGGTTATTTAGGGGTGATGGGCGCGGAGTTATGCACCTAGTAAGTATGACATTAGACTTAGAGCTGTTGGATTAACATTAGTGTTACGAAATTAAGATTTAGCTTTAGATCATGAGGGAAAAAAATTAAGTTAGGTTAATTTGGAATACAAATAAAATTAAAGTAAGATGTTTCTGGGTTGTCTGATTTTAGGGTTCGACGTATATCTGGTGATATTTATGATAGCTTCATTTTTACTTTTTTATAAGTCTTCAAAAAATTTTACAGCAAGTTTTTTAATAAATTTTTTCAATGGGGGGATATTCTAAAGCAAGGTACATGTTATTGCTAGGCATATACCATTGCATTTTACAGATGTTTCTGAGAAGTCTTGTCTGCAATTTTTCAACTAAAATTAGGTTGGATTTAGGTGTATAACCTCACACTGGGCAAGCATAAGTTATTACTGGAAGCAAACAGACGGTGTAAATAAGTATTTTGTTTTTCCTAGTCATTTTGGAGTCTCGAGAAATTAAGGGATATAATTTACGAGCTAGGTCTCGAAACATTGATTAAATAGTTAAAGTGGGGCTTCCAAGTTAATCTACTGTCTAATACTACTGTCTAATATGTCTAATAAGAGCTATTGTAATGTAATTTGGATTTTTGTTGCACGCTAGTATTGCGGTATCATCAGCATACATAGTAGGATATTAAATTGTTTCGGTATATCATTAATAAAGATTAAAAAAAGTTTAATCCTGAAGGATCTGTTGCTGAGGTAGGAAATTAAAATTTTGATTAGGTGCGTGGGTGTATTGTAGGTTATTATTAACTTGTAAATAAGGCCTTCAAGCCAAACCCTATCAAAAGCTTTCTGGATATCGAGAAAAACTGCTGCAGTGTACTGTCTATTGGAGAAACCTTCTTCTATGAATTCGGTAACCCTGAGCAGTTGGTGAGTAGTTGAGAGAGCATAGCGAAATCCGAACTGTTCTGGGATTAAAATATTGTTATTATCATTAAAGTCTAGTTAAGACTGCGTGCTCAGCAATTTTACTAATAGTGAGGAGAAGCGAGATGGGGCGGTAGCTACTGGGTTCAGTTGGATCTTTACCAGGTTTGATAATTGGGATCTTCCAGGAATTTGGGAAATATCCTAATTTAAGCATGTTATTTATAATATTGGTGAGAAAGTTAACAAAATTATCAGGTAAATATCTAATCATTTGGTTACTAATGTTGTTGATTCCAGATGCTTTTTTAATATTCAGAGTTTTAATATAATCTTTTAATTCGTTAAAATTAGTGGGGGATAAATCTTTAAAATTAGAGGGGAGAAAGTCTTGAAAGCTTTTGACTGTATTATTTACAAGGTGCTCTGTAGTGAAATCGTGGGTGTCATTAAGTTTAAATTGATTCTCAAGGCTTTCCGCCAGGCAGTTTGATTTATCATTATCGTTAATTGCAATACTAGATTGGCCGTTTAAGGGAATCTTGTGTTGTTTATTTTTGTGCGAACTAACTAATTTCCAAATGGATCCGTCTTCTGCGTTGGTGTTTATGATTTTGCTGACAAATTCATTGTTATCAAGTTGAGTGGCTAGTTTAGTGATTTCTTGGCTAGTTTAGTGATTTAATCTATTCATGAGTCTCTTGAAAACTGGGTCCCTAGTTTTCTGAAAAGTCTTCCTGGCAATGTTTCTATTTCTGATAAGAACTTTAAGTTTGGGGTCTATGTGCTTTTGAGTGGTCATACTGGGAGCTGATGCTTCTATTTTGGCTTTGAGGATTTGATTTTCGAGATGCTTGACGGAGGCTTCTAATTCGCTGGTAGAGCAAATTTCTTGGTTAAGCGGGGTTTCTGATTGGCTGAGGAGGTAGTTGAAAATTTTCCAGTTAGTTTTATAAATAGAGGAGTAATGGGAGCGAGTATTTGAAGTAAAAATTTAGCAGGATGGGGTTGTGATCTGAGTTAACCTCGGGGATGGATTTAGTATCATAGGGGTGGTGGAAGTTGTTTACTATTGTAAGATTTAGGGTGTTAGCGGAGTGGGAACCGAATCTAGTGGGGGAGTTAGGTGCTAGAATTTCAAGACCGGCCTGACGGGAGAAGTGGTAAAGGGAATTGCCTCTTGGACTTCTACATTTACAACCCCAGCTAACGTGGTGAGCATTGAAATCGCCGCAAAAAATCTGAACGGGGCCTAATTGCATTAAAATTTCAAGATCAAAAATAAAATTAGAGCTATCATTACTGAGGGGGGATATACACATAAGTTAAGATTAAGGGTTCCATGTCTTTAAAATTAATTTTAAATACGCTAACTTCTACAAGTTGTAGGACGGGTGGGGGACCTCACTATGAGGTATGCCGTTTTTAATTAATATAGCAGTTCCTCCTCCTGATTGATTAATGCGATAGCTATAGTACGAGAAAAAATTTGCCAGGAAGATTTTTCTTTGTGGTCTAAGGTGGGTTTTTTGCATCAATATTATATCGGGGTTATACTTATTTACGAAAATCAAACATTTTATTTTTAATGCCATTTGCGTTCCAGTAACTAATACGAAGGCCGTGGCAATTGAATTTTAAGTTTTATTTTTCAGCGCCTGATCGCTAAATGCACTGAGAAAAATTGCGATTTTTACCGCTGGGTCTTTGGCATCTTTTAATTTGCCTAGTTCTGTGATTAGCTTGGGGAATTCTCTAGTGAGCTCGTTGAAGGCTCTCATTGCGTCTACAACGTTTGCTACATCAGTTGGGTTTAATGCTTCTACTTGACCGTGGCCGTCAAGTGGCGCCATCTCTTGGACAGGGATTTATTAAAGTGGCTGGAGTATGAGATATTGTCTCTGACAATTGATTGCGTTTTAAGAAAATAATTATTTCTATTTTGCACGGGGAAGGGGATGTTTGGAAACATCCTACATCCTCTGTATGAGGCAATGTGTCCTGTTTCACCACAGTTTATGCATTTGGGGTTTTCTATCATTTCTTTTTGATTACATGCGTTGGTTTCATGATTACTCGCACATTTAAGGGACCTAGCTTTAAATCCGCAATTATTCGCTGTATGGTTAAAATTGTTACATTTGGAACATTGGGTGACCATGGGTCTGCCTTTGTAGTGTTCTATAGTAACGCTCAGATATCATATGTGCTTGACTTCAAAAATTTTATCGTCTTCCTTAATTTTATCAAGTTCTATTAGGTAGAAAGGCAGTGGTTCTTTCGTCCTGCATTTAGTCATCACTGAGACTTTTTTGACTGGGAGATTGCGATCTTTTAAATAGTTTTCGATTTCTGCGGGATTAAAATGATGTAGGAGGCCTTTGATAACGACTTTTAAGGGGCGTTTGTCTTTTGCAGTGATTACATAGTGCTTGTATTCATTTTTTATACATAGCTCCTGAATCGTTTGATGCTGTTCAATGGATTTGGGGAAAAATTTTATGAATTGGCTAGTAGTTTTGTTGGTAGTTTCGCCACAGTTTTTATTTATTTCACCTAACATTACCAGTGGCGGATTTGGTGTTTCAGATGCCCGAGGCGCAATTCAATTTGAGGCCCCCCTCTCCTCCAGTAATATTTATAGTATGCACTCTTTATATATATATTTCACTCTGTTAAGCTCTGCATCTGATTTTTTTTGTGTTAAAAAAAGGAGGGCGAGAATTAGGTACATAAAATTGAAAATTAAAATCAATTTTTCCATACTATGGACAGTATTTAAAATAATGATAAAGTTTAGGGTGTGTTTTTAAAAAATGCGCTATTTTGTACCATAGTTATGCAATATTTTTCAAAGATACATGCCTGAAACTTCATTATATACCAAATCATTTACTATAGATTGGAGCTAATTTTCCCTTTTGCTGTTAAAAGTTCGGTTTTGTTTTAAAACGTTATCAAAGTTGCGAATTTTAATGAATTTACTTTTTTACCACTTTTTGAACAGTCATTTTCTTACTACTTCCAACTGATTAAACCGTTCTAATAAACAAACAATGCCTTTTATTGAAAAACTGAGCTAACGGGTAGATTAATTTGCATTTAATTATTTAATTTTGTTTCAAATTAAGTTTCTTAAAAAATAAAAATAATAAAAAGGAATTTAATAAAGAAAAGAAAAATACATCAACTAATATTGATACTATTATTTGTTAAACATTTGAAATATATTGAACTATAATAATAACACTGGCAATTTCTTATTTTCGTATATTAAAAACAAATTAAATGGGAACCTTTAGTTTTAGCAAATTTATCAATTAGAGTTTCATACTCTAACAAATTGACTACATCATTTTCGATGAACATCATGAACATGCAACTTAAATTTAATTGTGATAAAGATTTCCTTAAATATTTTTTTACTCTTTTAAGCACCGAAAAGGAGCGTTCACCACTTGCATTACAAATGGAAATAGTTAAAAATATTTTTAGAATTGTCTCTACATTAGGAAATGTAAACTGCAGTCCTCCGATTATTAATCTGTACATATCAATAGGATTTGTAATTTTTTCTTCTTTTATGAGGGCAATAAAATGTTCATCTTTAAAATTTCTAGTCACAATATCATTTTCATATTTTGCGCATATGTTATCCACGCAGTCATTAAATTTGACATCGGACATATTAAAATTAAAAAAAATTCCAAAATCCAATGAAACCTCACTGTAAATCGCACTACTTCGCGATAGATCTGCAGTTAATACATCACGCATGGTACAAAGACGGCTATATTTATGTACTGTTTTAGTCTTGCTTACAGTCCACTGTATTTCCCTGCCATATTTGCCGCGTTATCGTAAATTTGGCCCCTACAATTTTTAATATCTATAGACAAATCTTTTAAAAACTCAAGAATTATTTTTTCTAAATATTCAGAATTATGGTTTTGAGTATTAATAAAGCCGAAAAATCATTTTTATGTCCCCATTTTTGCTAACAAATCTCAAAATATAAGTAAGTTGGTCTACCTGGGATATATTCGGAGTAGAGTCCACTATTGCTTCTTAAAGTTCAGCTAGTAGATGTTTCTTAACTTCATCATCCATTAAACTTATGAATTCGTCGCATATCGTGTGAGATAAATAATCGACATTTCCACTCCCTGGATTGCTAAATTTTTCCAAATGCAATTTTAGAAAACTGTCAATTTCTGGCAAATAATCAATGCAACACAAGAAATTTCCTTTTCGATTGGAAGTTGTATCTTCTCTGTGGCCACGAAATGTACCACAGTCAGAATCAGCTATTTTGTTTTGTTTCTTAAAATTACAAATCGTTGATTCTTGTGTTCCATTCTTAGATCGCTCATTAATTTCTTCGAATTCGCATTCTGCTTCGGCTAGCTCATCGGTTTTTTCTTATGCATATTCTGTTTTAATTTGTTTGTCTGTCTTTTAAGGCTTGCATTTTATTTCATTTCGCTCACCAATTTTTTCGAATTCATTTTCAACTTCAGCTTGCTCAGGGATTTTTTCTTGTGCACATTTTATTTCAGTACACTCATCAACCGTTTCAAATTCGCATTGTATTTCAACTTGCTCATTAATTTGTTTCAATTCATATTCCACTTCTGCTTGCTTATCGTTTTTTATTTTCATGTGCATATTCAATTTCAATTTACTCATTGGTTCTTTTAGGTACACATACACTATCAGGTTGCTCAGCTGCTCTTTCTGGCTTGTTTTCCATTTTAGCTTGTTTTTCAAACGTTATAATGAATTTATTGAGTGAATTTTGATATCGTTCAACATATTCTTCATTTATTTTTTGCCTTTTGCGTTTCGAAGCACCCGATTCAAACTTTCTTTTCGATGGCATGGCTAATACCTTTTTTT
>JAOUZG010013036.1:1489189-1499695 GCA_026289955.1 Argiope argentata
CAACTAAAGTCCATTCAATCCGAACCCGCTACGCTAAAAACGTAACAGTATTATAAATAAAGGTTGAAAAATGTTGTTAATTTGATACAAAAATGACTTGAATGGTATTTATTTCTCAATTGAAGAAGAATTACTGTGAGCTAATCGGTGGATTTTTTTATTTTAGTGAACTCCATTATAGGATTAAAGCCAAATAATTGACATCATACTAGATTATGAAATTTTTTACTTCTTTTCCTCCTCCTCCTACGAGTATTATTTAGAACTGGGGGGGGGGACTTGATATGTATCTAAACCTAGCGATTTACATATTCATTCTGAAAATTTTTAATCTCTTTAAATATGTTATAATCAAAGCATGTTGTGTATAACAAGTTTTTGCTATATGTGACACAATAATATTCACAATATTGAAATCATAGGTCGTTTCAGAAAATTTAAGAACTGTCAGATTTATGATTTAATACAAACACTTCATTCCTTAATATAAAAAAGTTTGAGATTTGTATTGTTGAAAATATTCTTTTTATTTTCGGCGGCATTAAATATTTTTAAGCTATTCCGAATGTTTCGGAAAAAGCACATCTTTAAATAGGAGGGCTAAGTATGTTTAAAATCTATATATGTGTATATTTATTCTGTAAGAAAATGTAATGTTTCATTGTAATTAATTTTTAAATTTTAATTCAATTCTTTATAACACTAGAAAAAATATTTCATTCCGATTCTCTTGTGTATTCGTTCACCTAAGTAAAATCTGCACACTTGGCAAATAAATATTTTTTAATAATGCTCAGAAGCATTGATAGTAAATGAAACTGAAGCAATGTGGGCATTTCTTCTTTTTGCACAGAGGTACATTTACGAGCTGGAAGGGTCATGAAATTTGATGAGGCCTCTACATCTGTGAAAAAATGGATTAAAATAGGCTGACACTCCTTAATTTATGTCCAAGAGAATGAGGTGTCTTTATATCACTCTGCCTCTTCAAATTCTAACGGGCATATATCTGAAGGTTCAAGACAGGGACAAGAACAAAAATTTAAAGAATATGATCAAAGATTAAGAACAAAAATTTAAACTATAAATACAAAGACGATGTAAATTGCTAAAAAATAGCTGAAACTAGTTTGAAAAAGATAACTCTTATTAGTTTACACATATTTGTTGTATGAATTATTTTCTTATTAAAAAATGATTTATTAAAAAACTATTTCTAAAGAATATCTACAAATATAAATTAATAATAAATGTTCATGATAAAAAAGAAAAGTGTATTAAACGTATTTGAATATTGTGAATAATTATAAATAACGAATTTAATTGGAAATGGCATCAAAGTAGTTATAAATACATATGTTGCAACAATTTCTTGTTTAATATAATAACTTAAACAGTCAGAAATAACACAATTTAACTCTTTTCTGCACATTCATTAAAACAATTAACTGCTATTTTGGTATAAATTTGTGAAATATTTATTCATTAATCATACATTTATTAACTCTTTCACTTTTTAATTAGTTAAATTTCTTGAATCTTTTAAGGCTATTATTTTAGTATTAAGTTTAATAAACATCAGAACAGATTGTTTAATATGATAATAAACATTACAATGACATGGAATGTTGTTTGCAATTATATCATTTAAAATTTTATAAATGAAAGCTTTTTGAGCTTATCTTAAATTTAAAATCTTGAATTGTTTGCCATTTGTTAAATTTATAACGAACAAATTTTTCAGTGTTAAAACTATCAATGAAATAACATGTTAATGCTTTTTATTAGTTTTTCTCTGGTAATTGTAGTGGTAGTTTATTTTAAGTAGCTATTTTATTTTTAATTTTCTTGAATTGGTAGTTATATGGTTTTACATATATATGTAACAGATTAATCAAATTTTAAATTATTAATAGCAATATTTCTATATTACTCCATCCATAAATCTTTATAAGATTTGTAATTTTTGAAAATCTTGTTTTATGATTTAGTCTTTATCAGTTGGTATCAGAAAATGAAATATTTCTGTAATTTGTACTAGTTTTAACTTTTTTTTTTTGTTTAAAAGCACTTTTATTGAAAAAATATTTGAGTTACTCAATAATATTTAAGTAAATAATTTAGTCTTAAATAATTTTTAATATGCATTTTTATTAAAAATTAACAAGATGCTACTGTGATTTCTGGAATGTTAAATAGAAAGATGGGAGAAAAAATATTTAAATAAGCAATTTTCCTTTAACTAGATTCTTTTTAAAGAATATTTTAAAATTTCTCTAAGTATTATTTTAAAAAATCTTAGAAGAGAAAATTTTATATTTATCTTCTTTTTTTTTAATCATCCGTATTTCTAATCAGAAATACCACTGAATCCTTTGGTCAAAGGCTGTTGACATTTTTTATACCAAATCAAAATTTGGAAGGAATTTAAATAATAAAATTTTTTCCTAATAGTAACTGTAAAGAGCTGTAATTTTATCCTTTTATGTTATTTTTTTTATAAAAAAAAAGGTGCAACATTTTTTATCTGTTTAATGTATACATATAATGTAGAAACTGCTAAAAGTGAGCATAAAGTTAAAATTTGAAGCTAAAATAAGCTTATTTCATATTACTTTATTGTTATAAATGGAATTTACTCAGTGAGGACCTTAAAATAATTTAGCGCTTATGACCTCATATTGTCAAAACCTGACACTGTTCTAATTGTTTTAAATTCTTCTCAATGCGTGCATAGTAGAGGAATGATTCTATGTGATCTTATGTGTTGTGTTCTGTTGATATCTGTTGATTGTTATCTTGATTTAGTCCTGTTAATTTCAACTGCACTAATAATATACTATTCATCTATAAAAGAAATTACCTACTTAAATATCAAAATAAATTTGAAGTTGCCTTTATTCAAATTTTTTTTTCAGGCTTTAGTTCTGCATGTAGCACTTTATTTTAATATGTTTTCAATATAATTTCTACTTTGCTGGAATAAACAAATTATTATCAAATTACGAAGATACAGCTTTACTTTACAACAAAAATTGCATGTCTGAAAAGCATAAAATTAGTAGCATTATCTTTAGTTATAATAAGCAGTTAAAAAGATATTTGATTGTAAATCATTTTCAGGGCCCTCCTCGTACTTCAAGCCTTTTGGCTCCAATCATGCTTTTATCAGGTCATCAAGGAGAAATATTCTGTGGAAATTTTCATCCTGATGGTAACTTCCTAGCATCTTCTGGATTTGAAAGAGATATATGTAAGTTCTAATTTTTAAAACAAGAATTTTTTTTTGTCTTAAAATCTTTTATATATTTGTTATATAAACTGAAAACTTTTTCAAAATATTAATATGCAATTAAAAAAAAAGAAATGCATGTGTAGTTTTTCTTCTCCAGTTCTCTGCTAGGTATTTATCTTGTGTTCATATTTTAATGTTATACAGGAAATGGATGAATTTTGTAAGGCTGAATCTTTTTAAAATTTGAGCAAAATATATTTATATATGATTAATTGATATTTATATTTATGTATGCTTAATTGATATTGATAATTATGTATGATTAATTGATATTGATATTTGCAGTCTTCTGGAATGTCTATGGAGAGTGTGAGAATTTTGCTGTTTTATCTGGCCATACTGGTGCTGTGTTGGATTTAAAATTTTTCACTGATGGAGGGTAATATTTGTATTCCAAATATATATATATATATATATATATATATATATATATATATATATATAGCTTTTGTTCCAATTCTTGTTAATTTTATTTTTTATTACTGTAATCACAGAACACTCTTTGAAATTTATTGAAAAATTTAAATTGAAAATTATTATCTTGTATATAAAGTTGAAATTTGAAAATTTATTATCGTTGAAATTTATTATCTTGTATATAATGGCATATTAATGTTTCTGGATTGTTAAACATTGAATTAAAAATGTTAGTTGTTTAAAATTAGAAGATTAGATTTTCAAATAAAGTTTTTTTCTCTCCCAGATATTTGTTTTCTGCCTCTACTGATAAAACTCTGAGCATTTGGGATACTGAAGTTGGGGTTCGTATTAAGAAACTGAAAGGCCATTCTTCTTATATCAATAGTGTTTGTCCAGCAAGGCGAGGTCCTCAGTTAATCTGCAGTGCTAGTGATGATTGTACTGTAAAGGTAAGCTTAATTAATTTTTTCTCTATATTTTGTTTATTAAACTTTTAAATTTCATAGTACAAAATGTCAGTAAATGCTTATATGTAATTATTAATTATGTTGATTTAAGAGCAACACAGTTTATGAAACGGTTAAATTTATTTAAGAATGGAAGAATTGCATTCTTTCCCTTGATATTGTGGTAAAAAAAAATTCTATTAAATTGTGTAGTTATAGATTTTATTTGGTTCCGTTGAAGAATTTAAAAATTCAAGTTTCATTTAACTTATTTCAACCCTAGTGTGCTAGAATTTATATTATTAATAAAGTCATGAAAAATATGCTGAGCATAGGAACTGAATGAAACAATTTTATTTAGAGCAACTTTTTTTACAGAAATGAAAATTATACTTGATGAAACATGACCAAATTATTAACTAGTCTTGAAATGGTACAAAACTGTATGCAAAGCACTATATGCTAGTAAAACATACCTAAGCAGATATCTAAATCTCTTTTCTGCCTTTGTTAAATCAGAATTATTGATTCTTTTATAAAATTTCTAAATCAGTCAATACATTATTGTGTTTGTATATTCCACTACTGCTTGTATTTTAAACCGATTTTGTTGTTAGTCTCTGTTTAGTAGCTAGTGTCTCTTTCAATGTTTCTCAATTTTAATATTTTTATATTATGAACATTCAATTTGTCATTTTATTTCTGTTTATTTTCAGCTAACAATAGAACTTGAGAGTGTTTTCAAAGGCACTCTCATTTTAAATTTTTTACTAAAAGAAGTATTAATATTACAAATTTAGTAACTTCATGAAAAAAATGCACAAAAATAATCTTTAGATTATTGCTTAAAAATAATACTAAAAATGCTTGAATAAATAGTTCAATGTTTTGTATATAAATACTTATGTGTGGAAGTTTTTGACACAGTTGTCTATTGATTTTAAAGGAATGTATAGGAATGAAAAACTTAATTTATAAGTAAATAAATATCTATATTTTTATCGTATATACATGTCTTCTAATTTAGATAATCGTAAATATTAAGCAAAATTTAAGTGAATTTATATTTATTATAAATGTTTTTAAAAATTATTATTAATCTATACATTGTATAAAATGAAGTCTTCGAAAAGTGTCTGTATATTTGAACCGAAAAAAATTGAGAAATAATTAAAGGATTTTGGTAATATTTATACCATTTTGAAGAGCATTTACTGGCAAAGATTTTAGTACATTAAACCCCTCAGTGGTTCACTTACTACAGGTGAGTATGGGTGTCCCAATCCCAAAGTTTCCAGGGATCTTGACTCATTTAATGTTTACCCTCCTCTATACCTTTTATAGTCTCCTTGATTCTTCCCTTCCTCGACAGCAAGCAAAGGAGCTCTCCATGAGAACCTGTCGCCGCTCTCTTTGCTTCTCGTGAACAGCCAAAA
Source organism: Argiope argentata (assembly GCA_026289955.1). NCBI lineage: Eukaryota > Metazoa > Arthropoda > Arachnida > Araneae > Araneidae > Argiope > Argiope argentata. Next base: position 1,494,787 of record JAOUZG010013036.1, read on the forward strand.
TCTCTACATGTTGGCCATGCATGGTGATCCATTAGACAGAAGGGTAGTGCTCTGTGGTTTTTTTATGTATTAATCGGCCAGTACCTAGACACCTGAGTGGCTTGTCTGTTAGAGATCAACCAAAGAGACTACTTCTTGGGCTTGACGTTAAGGGTGGTCTCTGTTCCTGGGGATAACTTCTACTGTATAGGTACTGATTAACACTAGGGTAAGTGCCGAGGTTGGAAATATCCAGAGCCATTGGCTACCTTCCCTTGTTGGGCTCCTTGGTGGGTGATGCCTGCAGGCCTGAAAATTTAACAATGTCATATGGGCAAATTCAAGCATTCTCCCTTCAGTGGGCAAAATAATGTATCGAATATTCAAAATAATTTTCCATGGTATTTTATTATTCATAGAATTTCAGACTCTAAAGAAACATTCCACGTTGTATTTCCTTTTCTTGTTGAAAAGGGTATTACTGGGAACCCAGGCATAGTAAAATCTATTAAAACACTCAGATCTGGCGATCTTTTGACTAAGGTTGGATATGTCAAACAAGCCCAGGAGATTTCTAACCTTGTAGTTGTCATCTAGTTCTATATAAGTTAATCCTCACCTATCATTACACTTGTAAGATTTGGTGTTTCTTTTGATCACAGAGATCACATCCAGTTTTAGTCCCAACATTTTATTAACATGTAGAAACGGGACACAGCAAACACATAAAACAAAAATATCTCGTCTTTCAATTCTGACAGTCAGACTTTGACTTCTATTCTTCTCTCGCGTCGTCCATTCCCGATTTTAACTTCCTATCCTTTTGTTCATGAAATCTAGAAAGCCTAGTCCTCTCTCTCGGATTTGCCTCTTAGCATTCCTCCTTCGCTCTGCTATGCATCTCTTATCAAGTCTCTGGTTGATTTATCTCTATACTTAACCCTTTTCCTTCCGCATTGTTGTGTATCTACTCAAAAAAGGTTGGCAAAATTCCCGGATCTTACATTCAATCTAAAGGAGTTATATCATGCAGTGAGCTGTATAATGTTTTGATTGAAAAAATTATTGAAAAACTAAAAGACCAGGGAGCGACCAATGTAAGACATGTTTAAGGAAGAATGACAAACTCTTAAACACTAAGCATTTTGTGTTAACATTCAATTCTTCTAAATTACCAGATTATATTAAATTGGGATGTATGCACCTTTATGTAAGAACTTACATACCATAACCTTTGAGATGCTTCTATTACCAGTGCTTTAGGCATTCAAAATATTCTCTCTGCGGGACACTGATAAGCACCTGTTGTGCAGAAATCGATTATGACAGCACTAACTGTACTAAGGCAGAGAAATGTGTTAATTGTAAGAAAGATTACACTTTTTCCCTCTGAAACTTCTTTGCTTGGAATCAAGAAAAAGAAATAATTTCAAGAAAGGTAAAAAATCAAATTTCTTATCTGGAAGCCCATAAACTTATTGTCTAAACTCCCTAAAGTTGAAAGTAATCACGCTTCCACCCTTTAAAAATTATCCGCAACTATATCTACTCAGCGGGATCCAGCTGATATAACTTCTAGCACAAATACACTTCTACTTCGAAAGTATCTCCATAAGTTAATGTTCAGAATTCTTCCACTGATTCTACTGCAGTAATCTGAAGTCGCTCTCCTCGTACCTGATTTAACAGGTTTTTCAAACTATTACAAATAAAAAAAAACTTTAAAAAGATTTTCCTTTAAAAGAAAGCACAATTTTTAATATGGAAAAACTTACAAAATTTTACACCACTTCCCCTGGTTTAGTACCCAAATTTGGGGTCGTAAAAAATAAAATTTCACCCATGAAGGCTGCTACTGTTAACCCTGTTAAAATTTCTTTACTTGGCACTATTTGTTTTTTAAACATTGTTTTCCCTTCAAAAGAAACGAAGAATTTGCAGTTGCAAGAATCTGATGCTAACACTGATACAAGCTTCATCTCTGTATCTGAAGAGGATATAAATGAATATAATATGTCAGAGGATTTGGAAGACATGCCCTCACCACCCTCTAAAAAATGTGAAAAAAGGAAATACATTATTCCTTTTCAAAATAGTAGCATTTTCGCTCCTTTTCTCCCGAAAGGTTTCGTTTTTTGACTGCAAAACATTAGTTGAAGATATGTATATTGAAAATTCAAATTTTAGTTATAATTATGTGAATTAGCATTTTATCTTATGTCTTGCATATTTGCTTAATTTATTATTCTTCATACTAGAGATTTCAGATCCTTTTTTGTATCTTATAATTTTGCAGCTTTCTCCTATTTTTAATATTTTTTTAATTGGCTTTAACAACTTATATTTTGACTTTTAGAATTGAGTATGAGATATTGCAGTACGTTTAAAAATTTTATTCTATTTTAATAATTTTCCACCCTATGTTATAGCACTTTGATCTTGTTTATCTACCATATGTTTGGTGCAGTATGACCAAACATGGCCCTTGTGCCAATAAAATCAAACCAACTAACCAACCATTTAGTACATTCAAGTCATATCAAATTTTAAAAAAAGGAGTTTTATTATTGTAATTTTAACTTCACACTTATCCACACAAGCATGAAAACCTCAACCTGCAGATGTGCAAATAGCAAGAGCAGTGGTATGCATATGCATAACATTTCTTTGTTTACATCTGATTTTAAACAATTCATAACTGAATATACCCCCCAGAAGGGAATTCAACCTTGGCCGGAAGAGGAAAACAGTGTTTGATTAGGGAATATTAGAGAAATAATGTTCACACTTAGGAAGGCGAGTCTTTTGATGAATGAAATAACAGTCTTTCATTAAATCACACTGCAACTGAATTCAGAGATAGTATGAGTATCCAAAGGAGTGAAATGATTGCCTGTGTTTTGTCTATGGACATATATTTTTACTTTTTTAACTGTCTAAATATTTCTGAATTTGTACCATAAAAAATTGTTTTGTAACTATTTTTAATTTCTAAATATATTTTTATATTTGTGTAATGTTGCACAACATGACCATGTCATATTGGGTGTAAGTAGAGTTTAAAGCTAATTTTTCTTCTTGAATGCTATACTATGGCTGATGCTGTGTGGATAATGCTAGTTTAACACATAATTTGAGAGAAATCATTTGCACTTTATGATATTTCTATATATCTATCAATATCTATCATATCTATCCACTTATATGCAGTTTATTGCAATCAAACCTTGCTTGTGAAATTTGGAATGCAATAAAATACTAAAATATATAATCATTTGAATTTTTTTTTCTTCAAATTTTAGCAGTTTTAGCCAGTATGTTTTCTTCAGAATTTTGTGGCTTGCGTGATATGTTAAATTATTTTTGTGTAGGTTTGGGATTCTCGTAAACGAGGCACTCTCCATTCTTTTCAAGACACTTACCAAGTTACTGCTGTAACCTTCAATGACACAGCTGAACAAATAATTTCTGGTGGTATTGATAATATTATTAAAGTAAGTCTTTCAATTTATTAAGCTTCTACATAATTACTTTTCAAATATATAATGTTTGTTTAAATTTTAAACCTATAGAATAAATGTTGTGTTTCAAACATTCACTAAATGTTGTTAAATTAGATTTTTAGCTAATATTTCATTGATTTACATTTTTATTTGAATCATCTTCTCATCATTTTTTTGTTTCACATTTCAATTCATATCTACTTTGGAAATGTCCGATACTAAAATGTTACTTTATATATATATATATATATATATATATAAATTCAAAATTAAATGAAATTTAGATGCTTTTTTTAGATAACTTGTACTAATATTATCACACAAAAATGTTTTTTGTATCTAATTAAAGTTCAAAAAATTATCTTTTTAATGACATCAATTTTGTTTACCTACAAATTAAATTTTTATTTATAAACAATTTTTAAATGAAGTATTTTAAATGTATTTTTCAACATTTTATTTCATTAAAAACAACAATTTAATCTGCATGAGCTTGGCAAAAAATTATCTTTTATGCTATCAAATTGAAAAAAAAAATGTGAGGAAAAAATAAGTAAAATATTACTGCAAATTAAATACAGAAAAATATAATTTTTCAGCATGTGATTCAATAAAATAAAATAAGATATTTTGAAAAAAATAGATAAAGTTTATAGTCATTCACAATATCTATATTATTAACTCAATAAATCAATTTCATGAAAGCAATCAAGGTTAATTCATGAGGAATATCCATTCAAAACTGAAACCAATAGCTAATATGTAAATCTTTAGTAATAGACATAAATATTGTTTAGTACTACAATTAAGAGGTTTTAAATGATACAAATAACTACATTTAATTATATTATTTGGATTATTCTACATTCAATTACATAATTTGGATCAATAAGGGTTCTTATGAAATACGAATTAAAAATAAATTCTTTTGATACTCTGCTCTGTGAATCATATTTTTAAAAAAAAATTCTTGAGGCACTAATATTTTTAATAGGAAAAGTTGCACTTCAATGAACTAAACCAATCATTAAAATCGACTGATTTATGAAAATTTGAATCTTAATGTTCTATAAAACCGTACAATTTCAGACCTTTCCATTCACCATTTAAGTAAAATATCAATTCCGAGACAACCAGCGCCTAGAATTCCCCTTTAACATATAATTAAATGAATGTGTTTGCTCATGCATGTATGTATTGTGCTCTACAGACTAGACCATATGATCTAGAACCACCTATCTTGGCACATATATACTTTGGAGGGTAAAAATTATATATGTTGTAGAGATATTTTTCGAATTAATTAAAAATTAAACTAAATTTTGGCATTTTCCCACCATAAAATCCACAAATATTGCAGCAAAAAACTAATTTTTAAATTATATATATATATATATATATATATATATATATATATATATATATAT
>JAOUZG010013036.1:1499705-1580388 GCA_026289955.1 Argiope argentata
TATATATATATATATATATATATATATATATATATATATATATATATTTATGTGATTGATGCAGAATTAATTGAATGCAATAAAGAACTACATTGAATATGAAATATGTTCCTTTAAAACATTGCAATGTACATTTTATTATCATTTTCATTAATACATGCAAATATCATTAGACCAAAATTTGCATATGTATTCATTCACTTATTATTATTATTTTGGAATACATGTGTATTTCTGAAATAAATGTGTTCATCTAAATGAATGTTTTGTCCTTCCTAATTTAAAAATTATCTTGTCTCTATTATCAATTTCATAGAGTCCTCAGTGTTTAATTTTTTGTAATTGAGAAATATTTAAGGAAATAAAAGCTTTTCCCACTAATATATAAAAAGAAAGATATTCAAATCAACATCTTGTAGATCATATTTTCAAATTCGTGCATCAATTATTGAATTTTTAAACAAATTTATGTGCATTTTTAGAATTTATCATATCATATAAAATATTTTAATTAAAAAATAACATTTTAAGGATTTTTTCCACAATGAATTGATTTGGATCTATTAATATTCATACATTGTATTTATTGAAATTTAAAAACAAATTAAATAAAATGAAAAAATTTATATATTTATTGACATAAATTTAAAACAGGATAAAATAATCATTTAATTTCAAATATATCTTCTAATTTTTGGTTCTGTTTTGATTTAAACATGATTATATATATATATATATATATATATATATAATCTCTTTCTCTCAACTCTTGTCCTTGCCAAGTTTTTACATCATTGTCAACATATTCACTGAACTTGTTGATTTTAAGAAATATTGGAAAAAGTTATAGATTTTTATTACTAATTTTATGAAAGTTAACTGATGCTAATTTTTATGATGAAAAAAAAGATTTATTATTGTTGTGTTAAAAAATATTTTTCATTTTACTGTTGAAGACATTTGATAAATAAAAAAATTCATATCAAAATTAAAATATGTTTATATTTACAATTTTTCAATAAAAATTATAGGTTAAGCAGAATACATCTTATACTTAAACAATATGTGTTCACTAGCATTTATACAAAAACCGGTTTTCAAATTCAATATTTCCAAAAAAATCAATTTTAGCTAAGCTTCAAATTTGTTAAATAAATAGTAATAAAAGAAAGAACAGGGAAAAGCATTGTATTTAATTTATTTATTTGAAATAAGAAAATAAAAAGTTAATATATATATATTTAAAAATTAAAGATTACATTAAAAAATTGAATATTACATAATACAATGAACACTGTCAAAAATTAAAAAAAATATTTGTATTATTTTCACTAGTTTTAATTATTCCTAAGAAAATACGATTTTAAAAAACAAAATACCCACTGAATAGTGGCTAAGTCTTGTTTTTATTTTGTTCTCAATATTGCCTGAAGTTGTAAAAACTCATTCACTAGTTACTCAGCTGGCTTTTATAGTTTTGATGGCATCAAATAATTAAGTTTTTTTTCTTCTTTTATTCATTGTCTGAAATAATGAAAATTCGCCTTTCAGTGTCTTTGGATTAGTAAGTTTTTCTTCAGGGTCTTCAAGAAATTTATGAATTCATTTTTCTATTGCTTCTTTTAAAAAAGTATTACACTAATGAGTAATTTCTTCGATTTGTTCTTGATCAGAATCGATTTCCACATAAGAATTGGGAATTATTCTACTGAATAATTTTGGTTTTTGAAACTAAAGAAAGTGCACTAGATTTTGCTAAGCTAGAAATGTTTTGTGGATTTTGCAAATACAGCAAAAGAGTTGCTAATTCTATTTGTCTTCTTTATTCGTTTTTATAAAACATGTAATAATTCAAGCTTATTTCAGTGTTTAAATTTTTATTTCATTTAACAGAAATCTAAATATACCTTCTCTTGTTAATTAATTGGCATCTTGTCATGCTTAAGCCTTCCAGTGCTAGATGAATCGGTTCGAAGACTTTATGAAGTTCTAAAAGTCTAGGATATTCAGCTTCAATCCTCATATAATAAGAACCAATATCATTCAATGCTAAAACAGCACATTTTTTTACTACCAGAGATCTTCCAATCATGTCCTCCATACTATTCCACCTTGTTTTGCAATCAGGAATTAACTTTAATTCCTTTCTTTTTTTGATGTAATTTTGAGTAATAATCTTTCGAATAAAATAAGTTTAACATTAAATTTTAGATAATAATATGAATTCTTTAAATTGGTTTTCTTAATTTAAAAACTGGCTTTAAAAATGTGACAAATTTACTTTAAAAAAGGCGACTTTTTAAAACCGGATTTGAGAAACCGCTAAACCTTAGTGTTTTCACATACACAGATTTTTTTTGTAACCTGCATTTCTTTGCATCAATGTCCAATATACCTTGTACAAATCAATAGTTGATTTTGAGGAAATGCTACGTTAGATTGTTTTTTATCATTATCAACTAATACAGCATTTCATTATGGCCTGTAAACTTTTTCTGCATTGCAACATCTTATTGGTTTGGAAATAAATATTCTTTTAATAACTAAGCTTCCACCGATGAAGGAAAGGGCTTGAATAATAATTTTATTTTTTTAAAAACTGAAATTAATAAATATAACGAGTAAAGTTATTATTTGTTAGTTATGTACTTTCTTTTGAATAATGTTATGTATATATATATATTCCTGCACTCACCTTATGTTAAATAAAGGAATTAATAATATTTGATCTACTGATTTATATTTATTTATAGGTATGGGATATGCGAAAAACTGGTGTTCTTTACAAGATGATTGGTCATTCTGATACTATTACTGGCTTAGCATTAAGTCCTGATGGTTCATACATTCTTTCTAATTCCATGGATAACACATGTAATAATTTTAATTATGTATTTTTTTAACTGTGCCTTTAAAAATAAGTTTGACAGCATAATTTTAATACTGAAAATGTCCAAGAATTTAAAAATAGTCGATCTGCTGATATTTGTCATTTTTTAAAAATAAAACTATTTCTAGAATGAAATGAAAAAATTTGAAGGAAATTTTTATGAAAGGTACATGTGACTACTTTAAAAGCAACTTATTTTGAAATCTAATAATTAATTTGATATTTCTGAATAACACTGCTGGTATGAATTATTTATAATAAATAAAAACTTTTCTCATTGGAATTCTACTATGAACATTTTCTGTATTTGTAATAAAAGATCTTACCATTGTTTTCAGTGCGGATCTGGGATATAAGACCTTTTGCTCCCCAAGAAAGGTGTGTAAAAATAATTCAAGGACATCAACACAATTTTGAAAAAGTAAGCTTATTTTTATATTTAATATTATTTTAATTAAATTTTCTTAAAATGTACATTTCTTTTCCTAGGTCTTGATGTTAAGCTCAAATTTTACATTGTAGTTTGAAAATTTTCTTTAGATTACATTCAATCTCCTACATGTATTAGAAGGGGGGGGGTAATTTAATGACCCAGCTGGATTAACAATATTTTTATTAGTTTTCTTTTTATACACAAACATGTTTAATAGATTTGCATAATATATAAGAATATAGACAGGAGAAATGCTAAATAATACATATTAATTGGTGTCTTAGTTCTTATTAATCTTCACAGCTCCAAACAGCACTGATTCTACTCCCTGAAACAGTAATTATATTTAACATCATAAGAGCTACTGCAATTTTTCATTTAATTGAAATTTTAAATTTTATTAAGCTTAAATATAGGATATTGAAATATTATGCATAGTTTTTATATTAAAAATTATTGAAAATTTATTTTTATTGTCCTTAAAACTTTTTCGTCCATAAAATCTTTATTAAAACATGAAGATATATCATACAATGGTTTATTATTTATACATGAGTATAAATGATGAATTGTATCTAAAACCTTGTAAACTATTAATCCACTTATGAGCATAAATCATCTCTAAGATGCAGTTCATGTCCCTCTTTTCACTATTAGATATGTTTCTCGAACTTAAATAAATTTGAAATGAGTTGATACTTTTTATTTTTGTATTCTAGAAAAAGAAATAACACTTCTCTGAATTATATCATTTTGCAATCTTTTTCGATAAAATAGAATGAATTAACCAAATTTGTAACAGTACAAGAAAAGTAATAAATGTTAAAAATTCATGGTATTACTTACTAAGACATACATGAGTAGAAAAACTATCAAGAAAGGACTTTGCAAAATTATAATTAGATGATGACACAGAATTTTACTGCAATCACATCAAAGGATATTATGGCACAAAAAATATTCTCCTCCATCTTATCGGTTTGCAATTTTGAAGGGAAAGCTTCTTATAATAGTTGTCACCTAGGAATATTTTAGATGATCTTTTGAAAGTTGCAAGTAGAAGTTTCTAGATTTTTAAATATGTGTGGAGAAGAAAATTAACTCTTTCTGTCCTAGTTAAGGAGAATCAAATTTGATTCAGTATATATAAAGATAGAATACAGTTCCAACTTTCTGACTTGTTACGAAATCTCCAAGCCACGAAGTCTACGAATTTAAAACTAGATAGTTAATTACACAGAATGTTTACTGAAAAATAAAATTTTGTTAAGGTGTTTAATTTTTGCTTCACTCTTTTACTATTCATTCCTATCTTAGATAAAAAATCGAATTAAAAGAAAATTCTTCAGCTTCCCCTTGGGTATTGTTTTAAATTATTGTTAACAAAGCTCATTATCCTACCAATCCTCAGTCAGGAAATATTTTTCGTTTTGAGAAATAATCGTCTGGCGATCGTGCGTTAAACAACTGAATGTGTAACATAGAAATTTTGTTATCAATATTTTTTACAAAGTATTTTAAAGATAGCACAAATTATAAAAGCTGGTTGATATTTTTTACACACTTTTTATTTTTTGATCATATTGTTTTGATTTTAATTTATAGTAATAGATGAAGTTGGCACAGAACTTTGAATTTGGGCCCTCTAGATGAACACTTTGTTTCCTTTTAGAAATATATGCTTGAGATGGAACCAAATTTCATAATTTTGAGCTTTAAAAATAAAATTATGAAAAGAATATATATATATATCATTTAACAAGCAAGAAGTATATTTAAAAACTTGAATAATAGAAAAGCGGAAAAGTTTTCATGTATTGAATTTATTCCTTTTTATTTTAAAATAGAATCTTTTGAAGTGTAGTTGGTCACCAGATGGTAGTAAAATTACTGCTGGATCAGCTGATCGTTTTGTTTACGTCTGGGATACTGCTTCAAGAAGAATTCTTTACAAACTTCCTGGTCATAATGGATCAGTAAATGAAGTAAATTTTCACCCAAAAGAGCCAATTGGTAAGTTTTCTAAATAATCTTTTAGCCAAGTTGATTTTGTTTTCTTTAAAATACTATCATTATTTTCCAAATTCTGATATTAAATTTTTAATCTATTGATAGTAATGATCATTATTGTTAAAATTGTAAAGAGTCTTGAATGTTAAATAATTAATATGAAATTCATCTTTTTTTTTAAATTAAGCTAGTTATACATAATTAGAAAACTTATTTTAATTAGTTAGATTGATCAAATTAAAAAGTGTATACACCCTGTAATAAAAGCAGTTTTGAAAATTCCAATATGAAGTTGATGACCAGTATAAGCAAAGATTGAATCTTTATGGATGAGTTTGAATTCCATTATAGCATTTAAAAATATTATTTCAGATAGTATATTGTAAATGTTATAAAGATTGAGGGAAAAAAATGCATAAAAATATAATTATTTTGGAAGATATGATCAGTTTTCATAAACAAGTCATAACTATATGGGGATGGTTAATCCTATTTTTTCATTTGATTAAACTTTCTGATTATAGTCTATTTCTTTCTTCCAACTGAATGTATTTTTTATTAGATGAATAGGCCCCAAAACATTTCCTATAATATTTTTACCACCTCATTAATTAGCTAAGTGAAGCAATTGAATTAAATGTAGCTAAAAAATTTGATGTTTTATTTATATCCAATTGATTCAAAAATAAGATGAAATAAAGTAATTATAAAATCACCCACATTTTTCATGAGTGAACATGAGATGTTATGTTTTGGATCAAAATCTCCTATTTTTTAGTATAAAATAATTTTAATATTGATGTCTTCTCAAATTTTAGTTTTATCCTAATCAGTGACTACAAACTGGCCTGTTTTTCTTTTTATTACATATTGATATTACTCTAATTGTTTATTTAATTTAATGTTTTTGTTGAATTTATAGTTAGGCCATTTGAAAAGAAAAAAAATATTTTTCACAGTGCTTTATTTTAACTGCAATGTAATTTTCCTAGCTTTGTTTTATGTTCCATTAAGTAATATAACCAAAAATTAGATATTTCTATATAGTCAAATTAATTATCTAAATTTTTGAATTGAAAAAATGGCAACCATTTATCTCATAAATTTAGAGCACATACAAATGTTTTCTCTATTCATTACAAAGCAGCTTTTTTTTCTCTTTCTATTAATTTATACATTGCAAATTTTATAGAATAGTAATTCTGTCCAAGAGTAACACTGTAACCAAATAGGGCTCTTGTTAATGTATAATTTTTTTATTATAATTTATTCTTAAAACTATATTTACTTTTTGTTTCAGTAATGTCATGTTCAAGTGACAAGCAAATTTATCTGGGAGAAATTGAAGGAAGTTGAACTACTTCCTTACATTAGTCTTGTAAATATAATCATAACATTTTGGAAGAAAATAAAACATTTTGTCTACTTTTAATAATGCGTTTATTTCCATTGTTATATTTAGTATAAAACAAAATTAAAATCAACTTTGTAAACAAACCATATGATGTTTTAAATTTATTTCCCGAGATATGATACCAAAATATAAATTCTAATAATTTTTCAAAGAAGAACACTTAAAAATATCTTATAGCATTAGTTTTACTTGCAAACCAGATACTTTTTTCAATATAATTAGAATATATTATAAAATCAAATCATAAAGAAGATAAAAATTCATTGCTATTCGTATATAATACATACATGATTTCTTTGAAAATCTAATATGATATATACATATATATTATGCATTGCACATACAGAAGAATACAGTAATACTTCACTGCATCAGTGGAACACATCAATTAGCCAGTTAGAGCATTAAACATATATATACCACCTCTTCAAAGATAATAAAAACTTTTTAATCTAATTGAAATTTTATAAATTACTTTAACTCTTGAAAAAATTCTGGGTGTTGAATTTTTTCATTTCTGAATAATAGAAAGAAATTTTATCAAAAGTTGTTTTTGCTACATAATCTTAAGGCTCATTTAAAATATTCCAAATATTCATTTAAATTCTTTCTTAGTTAATAGAAAAATACCCCCCCCCCCCCCAATTTTCCTTGTATGAAAATATCAAATTAAATCTGTGATCTAAAATTTCTTCATTTTATTAATATATATCTTAACAATTTACCTATAAACAGCATGTTTAATTTATATACAATATAAATGATCAAATGTTTTTTAGAAACATATTTCTAATTAAGCTTGAGAAGAATATAATGTCATTTTCTTCATCAAAATCGCCTTTTATATATATATATATATATATATATATATATATATATTCAATTAATCCCTTAAGGACAAAACTATTACTATTGTAATATGTAAACAGAGAAATGAATTAGATTATGTCCTTAAACAATAAATAAAACTTCCATTCTTATGAAATTGTTTACAATGGGATTTTAATGTATTCTTGAATAACTTTTCAGTGCTGTTGAAAAAATAAAATCATAATTTTCTTCATTTGTATCCAGAAAAAAAAATGGCAGGATGGCATATTAAATTGCTTATAATTGGAAGTATGTTGATTTGATTTTGTGAGATTGGAAGTGCTTAACGCATGTTTCAATTATTTAATCTTTAATTGTCAATGAAGATATGAAGCATCTGCCAATGAAATCAAATGAAAACAGATTATAAATTAAATATTTATAAATATCATTTCCAAAAGATATTAGGTGAATTAATTAGTATTAACAATTGTATATATTTGTTCATATAAAAGTTTGACTAAACCCAGTCCAGTCATATACAGATCTGTGTCTTCTACACATTTTCAAATTTTTTAGAAGTTTTCATATTAGCCACACTACATTTGTGTTTGAATTGTTTTAAAAAACTAAAGAAGACTATATCAATACTTTTAACATCTATGACTTAATAAAACTGTGTAGTTTGATATTCCTAATTATAACACTATTTCTATCTTCTGAAAATATTCGAAATTAAAGTTTCTTTTATTTCAAATCAATTAGCTGAAACTATCATAAATTTTCTACATATTTTTTACATTCATGAAATAAGTGTTTTGCAGTCAGAATTGAAAAAAAAATTGATTTGATTGCAATTTCAATAAATAATAATAATAAAACGCTACCAAAATGCATGATGCATATGGTATTAAAAAGTAAATTAATCAAGTAATTAAATTCTAAAAGTATCAAGATATTATATATATATATACATATATACATAAAAAAATCATTTAAAATTTCTATCTTTACACATACAAAACAAATTTCCCTTGTATCTGATTTAATGAATGATGACCGTTAAAGGTTAATTTTATATAAAAAATGTTTTTTATCAATGCTTAATTTCAAGTTCTCTCTTTACCATTTCCAATTATTGTGTTTGTTCTGTAGTGAATATCAAAGCAGGATTTTTTTTTTTCATTTGAAACTGTGCATATGCAAATCATGTAATCTATTATGAGAAATTTTAAAAATTGATGTTTTATTACTTTTGTAAACTAATGATAATAAGTTCTCTCTTGGATTATTAAATTCATTTCCAAAGCTATAATTAACCTAGAAATTCCCCATATTAAAAAACAAGATTGATTTTTCGGAACATTTTATCATAAGCCTTACACCAAAAAATAAGACATAGTATAGTCAATAATGTAGTATTTTTTTCACAACATACAAAAAATATATTATTGAATTATAAAATGTTATTATTAAATAGTAAATATAAATAAATAACACCAACAATAAAACATAAATGATAAGTAGTAAGTAATAGCAAATATTTAATTGGTAGTTTTTTTTTTAATACTGTTTTTTTTTTCTTTCAAAAATGCAATATTGATGATTGAAGTTTATTTTTTCTCCTATTGCATGAATTTTATATTTTTAAATAAAAGCCACCAATAATAGTTAATTGCAATATAAAAAGTTTTAGCAATTAGAGTCGGTACATAAATTACACGAAAATTAAACAATTATTTGACAAAAGCAGCAACACTTCTAATAAAGTATTACCACTAAGGGAAAAAACTTACACAACTAAATCTTATTTATCATAAAACACACAATAATCTCATACCAAACACCTTAATTTATTTTCCACATATGGAGTTACAAGATTAAATAAAAGAGCAAATGATTAAAGCCATTATCATTTCCATTTCATATTATGTAATGTTAATATGAAATAAAAATGATAATGGCTTGCATAACTCAAGGGGATGAAAAACACCTGAGGATATAATACTCAATTCAAAAATTTATTCTAAAATACATGAAACATGCAATAAAGATTGAAATTAAGACAGTGTAAAGGATGAAATATAAGAAATTTAAAATATGTAAATTGTATAAAATATATTTTGGATAATAAATTGAGGTATTAATTCTTATATCTTGTTTCCCAATAAATTTTTTAAAAATTATAATTAAATAGAAATGCATTATTAAATTCAAATAGACTTAGTAGTTATGATAAGAAGTAACACAGCTATAATTCAAATTTATAATTGCTAATTTCAAAGGATAAAAAAAAAAAAAGCTGCCCTAAAAATTCTTTTAGTTAACTTAAAATGTATATTTTTGATAGAAATTATGGAAAGCTTTTACAATTTTAAAATACCAATAGAAATTAAATGACATAAATAGAATAAAGAGAAGTATTTACTAAAAAGACAAAAAACATGAAAGTGAGCAATAAATGATATGCTAAATCTATATTTGTGCATTTATTCATATGACTGTAACTAACCTGCAAGAGGTATTTTAAAAGTATTGCACAACCCTATATTGATCAATACCAGATAAACATGATGCTTAGTTTATATCTGACTAGTCTAAGTGCATAAATTATACAAAATACCAAGAAAAGAAACTTAGAAGCATTTTTTTTTTTTAAAAATATTCACAATGAAAATAATTTTACATCCAAAAATAAATGCATATAGTTCAAATTTCTCATATTTAACAAATACAAAATAGTAACTAGTCAATGTATATCTAAATATATGTAAATAAATATTCCTATAAGAAGATTATGCTTAAGTTGAACAATTCTTAATTTAATATTCAATTGTTTACATAAATAGATTTTACTACTAACATTAAACAATATTTATCTAATATCATAAAAAGAAATTCTAATATAGATATTTTTAGCAACAAAAAAATGTCAAAAAAGAATTAAATAAAATTTACAGAAACTGAATAAAAGATATCACAAATCCACTGATCACAAATAATAAAATTGTTTACCTTGCTGTTAAAGTTCCAATTTACTTTCATGTAAATAAACACAAAATGAGATCAGAATACTTTGGCATGTAACAAGAATTAATAATAATAATAAAAAATATTTGGTTCATTACTTGATCTTGATTTTATACAACTTAAGCTTGAAACCTAAAACATCAGTCAATACAGCAGAAAATGCTGACAATACGACAACTTTGGTAATATTATATAGGTATGAATTCGCACATAAACCAGATATTTTGAAAGGACTTTCCAGCTCCTAAAAGACACAAATTTATATATGATAATTTATATTCACTATATTACACATGGTATGAAGTCAAAATGAAAACTAAGATGACAAAACAAAATTCGTTATAAATTTTAAGAACAAGCTTCAAAAGTGTTTACTGGTCTTTTATTAACATAATTATAAAATTTACAATTTTAATAGTTATATATCTATAATATTCAATATAGAACCAGATTTTTGTTTATTTATAAAAATACTAAAAATGTAACATTTTAACTAATTATATTTTATGTACTACAAAACAAAGCAAAAAAATACCTTAAGTAAATCTGCAGCTAATTTTAAAACATTATTGGCTAACATCAACTCTTCCTTTTTATGTGGTTTTTGTTCCATGTGCAGATATAGATTAATCTAAACGATTAATAAATGAATAAATTGAATATTATTCACACATAATTATAAATATCACATTTCTAAAAAGGCCAAATATAGATAATATAAGCATAATTGACAACTGGATATATGCAGACACTTTATTTTACCACTAGCCGCCTTTGGCGACCAGTCGGTTCGCCAGTATGCTCGCTAAAATTTTCATATAATATTTTATGTAGCTGGGTCTCAAAACAGGTTTTTCACCAAAATATTTTTAAACCAAAAAAATGTTGATAATCTTATAATTCATTTATAGTATTATTTTCTTCAGATGTTCTGTTCATTGTACTACTCATCTTTCTCTTCCTATCCGAGCAATGAATTAATATTTTACTTAAATGGTGGAGGGAAAGGTCTAAAATTTTATAGAATATTGAGATTCAAATTTTCATAAATGTAAGCACACTAAACAAATAAAGACACAATTGGTTTTCAAGAGATGCGAAAGTTTAAAAACAGCTTGGAAAATGCTGCGCACAGAGGAAATAATGTGACACACACACCCTTTTCTTTCTTTTTTTGCCCAGACTTTATTTTGAGCAGGCATAAATTAAATATCCATACAGACTAATAATAAAAGTAACTATTTTCTTTCTTTTTTAAACATCCCATTATCTATGAATGAAAACCAACTGACTTCGCGTATTTCTTTTCTAAACAAATCATAATTTATTACTTCCTGCTATCTAACTCGGTTGGTGTGGGGGGAAGGAAATGAAGATTTTTGGCGGGAAAGTAAGAAAAGCGTCGTTTTAACTATTTTCCACGCAGTTTTTTAATTTTTCTCTCCATAAGAACCATCCTCGTGTCTTAACGAAAATATTTTTAAAAAATTAGCCTAATCAATCAAGCCGTTCTCCAGTTTTGCGCTTAGCAACGCATTTCGAGTTGCATTTTTATTAATATATATTTCTTGAAAATGGATTAGGTGCCCCTCTAAACAATGACATTATACATTAAAATGGCTCTTTTACCTTTTTCTCATGGTGGTGGTAAAAATTCCATTGAGGATGCATTTAACATCATAGGATAAATTCATAGAGGATATATATAGAGTTTAACATTTTAAGATAAAAAAATGTAATGGGATGTAATAGCAGATTTCAAACACCCATGAACAAATATCATCATATAAAATACAATGCATCATATTAAAATGCAAAAGATTTAAAATCAACTGTTTAATTTTATTTTATAATTTAATGCAACAGGCAACTAGCTTATCTGCCAATAATAATTATAGTACTTAAAAATTTATGTTGCATTTTTTGGCATTAAAGCAATGTTATTTAATTGTTTGATTTAAGTTTCATTTATTACATACATAAATCTATCTAACAGATTATGTCTTGAGCCTTTTATAATATCATAGTAATATTAGAAAATGAAAGCACTGAGGTTCAATGATCTCCAAAATTTATGTAACTTCACTCATTTGTTTGTCTACTAAACTTTACAGGTACTAAATATAATCCTTCTTTAGCTTCTAAAAATAGAAGAAAATCTTATAATTAAATATTTGACGAAACAATAAAAATGGTTTGAATTTCAAGTCAACAATGCAATATATATATATATATATATATACAAAGCAATTTTTAAAATTTGTCTAATGAATTTCATTTTAAAAGAAGTTTTAAGAAAAATGAAAATCTAAGAAAAGGCTAAAAAAAGCTTATTTTTATTTTGCAAAGAAATATTTAATGTTATATCTTATTCCTGGCTAGCAAATGTGAATCTTGAATTTTGTGATATATTTTCTTAGCTAAAGTAATAGTAAGAAAAAGTGTTACCTGTTCCGTAATAAGGACAGACAAGTTTCGATACTTTTTATTAATTTTTGATCCAATCACCATAAAGCGCAAAAGAAAAATCCCCAGAGATAATGTCCAAAATAGAAGTTCCCAACAATGCAATTTATCAGCAAACTGCCCTGTTTCTTTCAATAGCTGCAATAAAAAAATTAGAGCAAGCTTTTAGGAATTATAAGAAAAGCCTAAAACATTCTAATTTCTAAATCATCAAAACATTTTTACCAATATGAAAGTAATAAAATACATACTTGAATGCAAAGAAAAGATACCACACACACTTCCAAAATGAATGCAATTGAAACAATAACATCAACAGATCTTTGGGGACCAAGTTTCTAAAAAAAGTATAAATGTATTTTCTGTGTAATTTATAAAAAGACAAAACCTAGCATTAAAAATATTGAAGCTAATTTTAAAATGCTATGAAATTTAAAGATATTTCATTACACATTTCTTTTATTATTTTGCATTGCATCAAAAAACAAATAGATGCATTCTTGAATTTCATGATATGGATTCTGTTTCATATAATCAAAAAAAATAATAATAACAAAAATGAAAAGAACATAGAAAGATTAATATAAAATTTAAGTAGATGATAAAACCCCATACACTAATATAAAATAAATTAGAATATTCATAAAACTGGGAAAAATTTGATGGATAACCTGAAATGTAACAAAATATAGCAAATATTTGGACCTCACACCCCACTTATATCATTTCTGCTAAAATTATTTTTCTTTTCCAATATGATAAAAGAATGAATAAAATAGATACAAAAAATCAGCTATATAAGAAATTTCTCAAGTTCTTTTCTATTGGCAGAAATATCTATAAATTTTATTTGATAATCACATCAGCTCATTTTATGTCTATCCATTTATATAGCCTGGTTCACATGTCATTAACTTCAAATTCTGTTATAATGCTAATTTAATCAGATAAAACTGTTATTTGTAGAAATACAATTTAACATGAGGTTTTAAAATAAATTTAAAATAAATTGAATATAATTTATAATTTATAGAAATTTAACATCTAAAAGTATGATTATGCAGACATGAAAATATATTTTATAAAATTGAAAATCCTATAAAAATTGAAAATTTGCAATTCTAATCCCAATAACTATTAATACAACATATGATGAACAGTGAATTTTGTTCAGAATTTTCCATTTAAACTATATTTCACATTATAAAAATTTCATATATAAATAATTTATTATTCCTTTAATAAAAATTATCACATGAAGTTTTGTTTAGTTTTTATAAATTATCACAAAATGCTTTTCATTAACATATAAATCGTCCCTTCTCTTAAAAATTTAGATGTTTAATTTTAAAAAATGATAACCACAACCTTAATAATAATAACAGAAATGGTTCTGAAATGTGATAACTTATTCTCCATTAAAAGATTTTTTTTTTTTTAAATTTGAAGTATATTTTTAAAAAATTGCTGTTTTAAATACAGAAGTTTATTTCAAAGTAAGATCTTCTCAGGTGAAATAAATCAGACCATGTTAGGAACAGGAAAAACATAATGACTGATCTTCTATCAAATACTTTAGCAAGTAGGTTTTATTAAATATCACAAATCATATAATATTTCTTAATGAATTTAATAGATTAAGTAAGTTTTTTATTGCAAAAACTTTTAAAATTCTTTGAGACATTTATGTTTTGTATGTAATATTTTTATGAAAACTGTATTTTTTTTTCTTTTTGTAATTAAAGGAGACTAAGATTTTATAAAATAATATCTTTGACTTCCATACCATTTTTAATATTTATTCTACATTTTTACTTTCTTCTAATCCATACTTCAGTAAGACTATAGATAAATTATATACTTTAAGTTTCAAACAACAAAATGAATGTACCTTCATATATGAGCGGATAGACAGCCATATTTTTATATTTCGAACTTTATTTAATCGGAAGTGAGGCAAATCAGAACGTTTGGCTCGTCTTGAGGATGTCAGGTAGCAAAAGTGTTTTGCATATAAGAAACGCTGAAAATAATTTTAAAAATAACTAGGATTCAGTAAGCTGAAGACAGGGATTCACAAAACTGAATGCAATTAAAATAAAATAAAATATTTACTAACTTGTTTGAATGTCTTTTCTGCAACTGACAGTAAGAAGAAATAAGCAAGACTTAACATAAATCGCTCCACCAAGACAATCAATGTAACAAGCTTTGTTCTGAAATAATTTACAGAAACAAAATTTTTTAAAAAAGGAAATGTATTTTGTAAAAGTAAATTTTAATATTTTATAGTTTTATAAAATAATTTTAAATTTCTTTTTGTTAAAAAAAAGTTTCCTTAATATTAACAGTTTTAATAGAAAACCAAGAAATAATTTAAACATTTTAGATTACAACACTATAGTTTCACCTATAAGAATTAAGAGGAGGAGTATAAGTTTAGATAATTTTTACTTTAAAAATTATTGCAGTATGAATTTTGAAACTGCAGAGAAAAATCTATTTTTGCCATGATCTGATCGCTATTTATAGATAAATTTCTTCCTATGTAAAAAAAAAAAAAAAAAAAAAAAAAAAAACACACACATCACAACTGACATTTAATATGATAGCAATTCAAAAATATTCAAAGTGACAAATATTAAAATAGTTATAACCATATTGATGAAATTTTTTAGAAAAAGGAAATAATATTGAAAGATTGTTAAAAACAGTAAATGAGACAATGATTCAGAGTTATCGTAGCCTTATCTAATGCCAAAATACTAATAATAATACCTATTATTATAAAACTATATTTATAACATTTAATAAATGCTGTTACAATAAATTTATATGAAACCAGAATTTGAAATTATTACTTTATTTTCATGCAAAAAAAAAACATTATTAAATAAAATAAAAATTAATATACCTTTATGAATTATAAAATTTGATTCCAAACATGCAGAAATTCAAGTTTTGTGGGAAAGTGCAATATTCTTAAAGATATTTTTAATATAATATTCAAAGAAATAATTAAAGCAATATATGTTTGCTTTCTTTCAGATTTTAAAAGCCATATGTATTGATGAGTGCAAAAGAATTCTATGTTTCTAATGTTATTTACATTCATTATCTTAGTGCTAAAATAATATCTCAAGTGGGAAATAAAATTAATAAATGTTAATAACAAATAAAATAAATCAAAATATTACCTCCATGCAGATCCTAACATGATATCCAAAAGATTATCAGTAATTTTAGCAACTTCTTCAGAAGTTGGAACAGTCAGAGTTAGCATATCTGTTGTGACATCTTGTATGATGTAAGTTGAGATCCCATTTCTTAAACGAAACAGCAGAGGTAACAGAGACAGAATGGTGGCAAAAGCAACTCCAATATAAAGATATTCTGAACTATGCTGGGATGAATCCACTTTCTGAATAATTGCAGAGCTGATATCCAAGGCCGTTAAATCTGCTTTCTTACACTCATTCTGTTCCCATATGGTACAGCTCACTTAAGAAAGGATTGTGAAGCACACAGATTTTAAAGCAATGGTAGAAAGTATATAATTAAAGTTGATTTTGATTTTATTAATAAGGTTATTTTGAGCTTTAGAAATACTAAATATTCTAAAATACACAATAATCATTACATTAAGATTGGATATAAATAAGGATTACACACTACTTATAACATGAATATTTATTCTAAATGTATTTTTAAGGTATGAGGACAATTTTATAAATAAATTTTTATGTGCTTAATGTTATATCAAAATTAATTACTGAGCAAGAAATGCATGCTATTGAAAATATTAAAACCTCAATCAAAAATTTAAAAACCAATTAATCAACTCTCCAAAATTTTACAATATTTAATTTTTCTATGTTTAGTTAATCCTATTTAGAATCAATAGAAGAGATATTTTGGAAAAGGCCTTGTAATTTTGAATCATAATTAGATGGTAAGGAAGACACTTGAGTCTATCAGTCTTCTCTCTAAATTTCAATGGAAAATTCTGCCCTGGTTTATTTAAAGTGTATCAATTTGACTTATGTGGGGTTTTTTTTTTTAAAAAAAAATAGTTTTAATGTAATAGTGCTTTAAAATTCCAATTTTCTAGCCCCAAAGCTGAGATATTACCACCAGTTATTACAGTACCGCTTTTCTTAACTTCATGCAAGCAAAATTTATACGTTTGCCATTAGTGATACCTGAAAACAGTATCACCCAAGTCAAATTATAGTAAATACTATTATATATATATATATATATATATATATATATATATATATATAGTAAAATTTGTAATTATACATAATTTTAAATATTATGATTCTGATATTAAAATAAAAAGTAATTTGCTATAAATATAATAAATAAGAATCAATATACTAATAAACTATACTATAAGCACATATTTTGAATATTAGTAATTGGCTGCCTTTATTGATGAGATGATTTACCAGGATCTGGCTTTATTAGCTGTTATGAATGTTAATCAAATTTCCAGACATGACATAGATTTGGGACAAAGAAAACTTGACCTTCATAAAATACAAAACTGCACCAAATGAACATAGATAAGTTATATCAATATGATTAATTGAACAATAAAATTAATAAATTTATACAAAGAGTTCTTAAAATAATAAAATACAGTAAAATTATTGCATATAAGGGAAATTATTCAACCACAAGAAAGGAAAAATTCAATTTCAAGAATGCTGAAATCTATGCTTCCATTGAAATGGCTCATTCCTGAATTTTTTTATGCATAATTTGATGTTCATGATTTCTTTAACAAAGTATTTTTAAGCATCAAATTATAACAGTCATTAAACATATATTATTTTAAGAGCCTTACTCAAATTCTTTTAATTAAATACATAAACATTCCTAATGAGATCAAATTACCTGACATTATAATGGCATTAAAAATTAACTGCTTAGATGTTCTACTTCAAAATGATTAATGTATATTATGGACACTTTTTCTTTGACTGAGGGTGGCTGAAATTTAACATCTTCCATCTGTTACAGCGTAAACCCTAATCTGATTTCATTAAGTCATAATACTCTTTCCGATATAAATTTATTTCCTTCCATAAATATACCGATAAATATAATTTTAGTATCATATATATACATATAATCAGATGTTCAATATGCAAATAGTTTTGCACTAAAATCAGAAACTAAATTAGTAGTAAAATGATAAAATCCTGTTGTGTGTGTTGTGACTAATGACACTTGATTTTCCCTTTATTCCAAAGTTTTAAGGAAATATATAATTTTGATATAAAATCATAAATTATATTTCATTGTGCTACTTATTCCTTTTTAATTTAAGTTACACAGATAAGAAGATAAGATCTATATCAGTAAGCAGGGCGATATTTTAGGCCTTCTGTGTCTCTATATTGTTTCTATATTTGTTGATCTCTTTCCAAAATATTTGTTGATCTAGCATAAGCGCAGAAGCCCCATGAATACTTGATTTATATACATATTTTTTAATTAAAGAATGGATAACGAAAAGACTGAAAAAACAGGCAAGAAATGTCTTCTTCAGATTTCTGAGCATAGTGACACAATATAATGCACTTTTTTCTTTCTTTTTTGCTTTATAGTCTAACAAAGAAAACAAATATGAATCATGGAAACTTTTTTTAAAACCCTTTAAAAATAAAAGTTGAAACATATCTCCAATTTTAATGATAAATATGTACCAAAATTTATGTATCTAGTTCTTTATATTTTAAAGTTCGCAAATGAACATACATGCATAGATTCCTTACACAAGAATTTTGGCTAAAAAGAAGAGTGCACGAGGTAGAACATTAAGTAAGGGATGTGATTCAATTAATTTTACCATATATTTAGAATGTTCATTCATGAAAATATTAAAGTGTAATAGCCAGTCAATTATGAGAAAATGGCTTATACACAAATAATGTGCCGATATTGTTTAAAACTCGAGAGCATAGTGGATAAGATGCTGATATAGCATACACGAGATCTGAATTTGATCCAGGAATAACATTTTTTGTTTTTTAAATTTTTTTCTTCTTCTAAATTATTTCAAAATAATTTAACAATTTACAAACTGATTTAATTAATAAGTTTTTCACTTTTTATACAAAAATAATTATGTATATAAATACTTTTTTAAAATCAGAACTATTTAAATTAAATTAGCAATGTAAAGATGATTTCATTTAATATGATATTCATTTTTGTATAGAAAACTAAATATATCTTCTCTTAATATTTAAATTATAATTTAAAAGAAAAAAATAATAATGGGTTTCACTTTTACAAAAATATTTACATCACAGACAGTTTTAACAGTTAATTAACATGTCTCTTTCTATAAAAATCAAAACTAAATGCTCTTTTACCTAAAACTTAAATCATAATTTTATTTTCAAGCAGGAACAGTAATTGTAAATATAAATTAAAATTACGACACCAAAAATATTTCATTAATTTTTATTATATACAATAAAATGAGTGGCTATTATCATATAAATATTTCAAACACAACAGACATATTTTGATAACTTACAAAATTAATAAATAATGATTATCCACAAGAAAAAAAAAATAAAGTAGTCAATTAAAAAACAAATTTCATTTACCTTAAAAAATATTTGCTTTTCTTCAGAAAATCGACCAGCCGACAAAGCATATCGAATGTTTTTACTAAAAATTTGAACCATCTACTAATGCATTCCACTACTTAATGCCTGCTTTTTAATTCCCCCCCCTTTATAATTAATAAGGAGAATATTTGTTGATATAATTTTATTAATTTCAGTTTCAATCCTTAATTGCTAACATAAATCAGCCCTACTGAGTTATAACAAATAATTTAATCATTATTAAAAAATTACAAACACTTTTAATGATTTTAAGATAAAAAAGTTGTTTCTACTATTTTTCTATATAAAAATATAAAAAAATTATTTTAACACTTAAAAATTAAACTGTAATTACAATTCAAAAACAGTAATGAATAAACAAAATTATTTTACTTTAAAAAAAGTTATAACTTGTGTACTAAAAGAGAATACATTTATATTTCCATACAAAAATGAGTATAATATTCATTGAAATTATCTTTAAATTGTTAATTTAATTTAAATAATGCTGAACTTTAAAAAAAACTTATTTATATTTATAATTTTTTTTTTCTAAAAATTAAATTATAATCCAAGAATCAAGAGAATAGACAATTATTTTTGGATAAAAAATGAAAACTTATTAATTAAACTTGTTTGGAAATTAACTTGAAATAATTTAGAAGGAAAACAAAATTTAAAAAAAAGCAAAGAATGCTAACACAAGATGGAAATCGGGTCTGATGCATACTATGCCAGCGCCTTATCTATTATACCACTACAGTGATTCTTTATTATTATATAAAATGTGCTGAAAGTTTGTGAGCCATTTTTTCAAAATTGACTGGTTATTGCATTTTGACATTTTCATGAATAAACATTCTAAATGATGAGATTTAGTAGAGGATGGGTGAAATTGTTTAATTAAACAAAACTTGTAAATGAATTAACATATTTTACATATTTTAACATATACATATATTTACATCATATTTAAGAAATATATAACAGGAAACAAGATGGGAGAAAGTAAATGTAAATCTATTTTGAAACTAATCAAAGAAAGGCCTTGTTAACCATAGAAATGAATGCTAATGCAAAATTAGTTTTATCACAAAAATAACAGTAGTATTTCATTAAAAAAAACACGTTAAAAAATTTACAACAGTTAAAGATAATATTATGAAAGTTAAATTAATATTAATAAAAGAATTAATTGAGAAAATTGTAATCGCTTTTGTAATAATTGCAGAAAAATGTTATTAACACTTGCTTTAATTTAATTCAACTAAAATTTTAAATTATTGTTGAACTTCAAAACACTGAGAGTAATGCTTAATATCTAACACTAAAAAAATAAAAACTTAAGCTTATCATTTAAAATAAATACATATAAAGGGGGGGATGACAGTAAATCTTTTTAAATCTATATTTTCTGAATCAAATCAGGAACACAACTACCCTTTCAATTGAAAATAAGTAAACATTAGCCATGCATTTAATAAGATTTAAGGTCTCTGTCATTTTTTGTGTGCCATGATCTATATTGAGACTTCAAAGTCCACCTTTCACAGATGTTCTTTGAAATTAATCACAGACTTTCTTGCCCTGCTAGTGAAAATTTTAGTCATCTAAGGAAGATTCATAATGGGGAGGGGGGAGTGAAAGACAGAGAAGCTTGGATGTTAAGAACTCCCTTTTGAAATAATAGAAGAGAAATTCAAAAGAAAAAAAGTTGAGACAATTTATATGAGGACTAAACATATGAGGACACTATATGAGGACTTACACAGAGGAAAAAATTCTTCAGCAAGAGAGCAATAAAAATCTGAATGTTTGGCCTTAAAAAAGGGATTGCATGTTAGTAATTTTAAAGTGTTTGCTGTTTTGTTTATATATTTTCAAATAAACAGAAGACATTTGCAATAGCAAGTTCTTTCCTTTAACTCATATACATCCTGGTGGAAGAGAGTACTTGCCATTAAGCAAGCTAGCCATTACTGTTCGAAAAATAATTTTTTAAAAACATTTGTTTTATTCTTTCAAATAAATGATACTTATGTATATTTCTATACATTTTGGATCTTTAGTAGTATACTATATAAAAAAACTTCAAAGCAAACAATATGAATTTTACTACATATATAATATATTTCTTTTAATATCAAAAGTTTAAATTCTTTAAGAACTTAGATAAAACATATTTTTTTCCACTACCCTGTGAGTTTTATATGCCCTATTATATGCAAACAATTCCATATTTTCATCTTTAAATACTATTTAAAAGCAAGTAATTAATTACAATTCAATATTGGCATTCCTTCGTTCACTCTCATAACTTATTCTTTGGTTATCAGACCTATAAAATTAATATTGTTGTTGAAAGTTCTGCTTTGTTTTTCCCTAAATTAGATTAAAATTATTTTTTTAATACATGCATAAACTTTAATGTTTTCAAATATATGTTTATTTAATGTTCCCATTCAAAAAATTTTCTCCATCAATATTATTATGAACTAGAATAAATCAATAAAAATAATACTACCGATTTACGTAATGAAGTAAATAATGCTAATTTGTTATAATAATTAATTAAAAGCTCTTAGCCTCTGATAAGCATTTAAAAATTTTTTTCATTTTATTATTAAAAATAAGATGCTTTTATTAATTTGAGCTCCCATTAAAAGATTTTTGAATAATCAGAGCTTAAACCTTTACAAAGGATTTTTTTATTTCTTTTCATAAAAAGTGATTTTAAAATAAGCGATTGAAATTTGAAAATAGTAAATAATAAATCATTGGAAGATTAAACAAGTATGCAGAACAATTACTTAAAAATTAGAAGAAAAAAATAATACACTGTTTTATAATTTACTGAGGAAAAATCAAGCAAAAATTAATATTTTTCTTCTGAAAGGGCCCCTAATTACTTAAAGAAATTAAAAACAAAATAAATAGCAATTTGTTACTAATTTCAACAGTATTGATAGTTAAGTTATCTAAAGTAAATGAAAAATAAATTAACATGCTTTTAAAAAAGATCAGTAAAAAGTATCAGTATCAGTAAAATTATCAGTAAAAAATATAAGCCAATAGTTAAACTATACTAAATTAATAATTATTAGTTTACTGTATATTATCATAACAAAATTATTTCTTCAGCATAAGAAGAAAGATAAGTTCAATATCTTATAGAAAGGAAAAATATCATTGAAAGTTTTTATTTGATATGTAAATTAATTTTTTGCGATTATATTTCAGCATTAATTAGTCATATTTCCATGCCATATATTTCAGCATTAATTAGCCATAGTTTCAATCCAAAAATGAAAGCATTAGTAAAGAATGCATACAGGTATTATTGGGGGAAAAGAAGTATTACAAACTTAAAGCATGGTATAAATAAGGGACTAGAACGGATGAATTACCTGTTCTAAGACGATAACCTAAAAATAAAGTATAAGGGAAAAAATGAAAGAAAATGGAAAGAAAGGCAGGGATTTACAATAAAAATTAATTCAACTAAGGAAATAAAAAAATTCATAAATCTGTGGCATGCTTATTAGAGAACAAAAATGTTTTACCTTTATCTGAGCCTGTAAGTCCAATATTAGAAGGTTTCTTAGAAGGCTAAATAAAATGAGTTTACTTTTTTAAAAAAATACCAAACATGAGAATAGTAAGAAAGAGCTATAATTAAAGCCATTCAAGACAGTTAAAAAACAATTAAAAGTATTAAAACCACATATTTAAAAGTAAGAAAATAAAACAATACCTCTTGAATTTCCCAAGCAAAGGGATTTTCTGAAGGCGATAATTCACTAGCATTTCCTTCAGAGCATTGGGTTGAGCAATCAGTGCTATCACTGTTGCAATCTGTGTTAGTTATTAAAGGCCATTCCAAATCAGATGTCAGTGGCTAAAGAACAGAAAAATAGCATGTATTACAAAAATGTTCATATCAGGAAGGTCTATTTTTTGATGTTTCCATTTCAATTCAACTTCATTCCAATCCCTCACCCTAGCCCTTTTTTTTCTTCTTCAAGGAACAGTTAGAGCTACATTTGTTCGAAGCAGAGGTTAAAAAACAAGCCACATCAAAAAAGAAGGAATCTTATGGGTATGAGTGGTGACCTGTTCCTTCATATTACACTTTGATCTCCAACAACCTATTGCTTTGCTTCATCAGTTGTTTGAATAAAAAAGAAGTACAATTATGACTTCTAATTTGAGAAATAATGATCGAACTAAATGTTTAGTTGCCATTAATTATTGAAAGCAAAATTCCAGTCTATAGATGGTCAATAGTCTCTTTTTACTATCTGTTATATTCTATAATTTACAAAATATTAAATTGTTTCTAAGTGAAAAAACCAATTTAATAGTATACAACTTTAAAGAAGACAAAGATGTTTATTAGAGTAATACCTCTTTATGTAGAAGGATTATGAAGACAAACTCTTATTCATGCAATAATAATAATAATAAATGGCTGCCTAAGGTTATACATATAGAAAAAGAATGACTGAAAGATATATATATGATTTTAAAAATTTGGCATTACCCAAACTAATATTTTAGAAATTATAACAAATGTGAAAGACAGAAAAAGCCTTTATTGAATCAAAGAGATAAAGGACAAAAGGGATAAATTGAAGAAATTAATATGAAGTCAATGAAATATGAAAAAAAGTCACTATAAAAGAACAAGGTTTTACACTTGTCCTCTTAACAGAATGAGTATATTTTAAAGAGATATCGAGATAAAGAGATATTTTCTGTGTTAATACCATGAGTATGAACTAGAATTTCAAAATGATTATGGACATGATTTATCTTATATGTCACTACTTTAGAAGTTTTTTTTAAAATAAAAATTAGAGAAAAATGGAATTATTTATGAAATTAAATGGATATGGTGATATATTTAAATAAAATATTTATCAAGACAAAAATGCTAAATAATATGAATTATCTTTTCTATTTAAAGAAAAAAAATTCAAGCCTGATTATAAGAAATTATGCCTTTTTTTATTGAAAGGAATTCAGATGACCATAAAAAATCAAACCACTAGGATTTAATATCATGTTTGATAAATGACAAAGGCTATTCAATCATTTAAAATGTTTTTATTTAGACAACAGATGGCTTTAAAAGTATCTGAAGTGAATGCTTTGGAGATCATTTGTTTATTTCAAATAATAGAATATGTTAAAGAATAGTTGGAAAATTCATTTGCATCAGTTCTCACTTTAATGATTTTTAAAAAGGATATATAGAAATATAAATGTGTATGTTTCATCAATTATGTAGAAAAAATTTTGAAATCAACTTTGGCACTTAAATGAAGACAGATTTTTTTAAATAGTTTAAAAATATTTAATAATAGCATTTTTTCCATAAAACAATTTCAAATAAAAAAAAATCTTAATTCCCAAAGAAAATGCATTATTCATCATAGTGAAGTTCTCCTATTCCTAAGTAAGATTTTAAATAATCAGAATAACATTATTGGCAATTAATCACTGATTTTATGATACTAGTTTGATTTTATCAATTATTAAATTTTAATAAAATTTGCTAAAGAATATTTAAAAATTATGTCCTTTATAATTTAGATATCTCAAATAATAAGTTCATTGTCCTTTTTCTTTCAGAAAAATAATAAAAGGCTTCCTTTTTCAGAATTTTTATTTTAAAAACAGAAAATAGATGTTAAAAATAACTTTCAGAATTTCAATCCAGATATATGGGGCATAAAATTATTCTTACTTGAAATTAAAAAAAAAAAACAAAAACATACATAATATCTAACTGGCAAGCAAATATATTTGGAAGAAAGAAAATCAAGCTCAAAGTATTTCTTTCACTTTGGTTATATGCAACAATATGGAATGGCCCTTTTTCTATTACTAAGGGTATATATCAATTAAATTTTACATTTTCATTATGCAGCATAACATAATAACTTCAAATTTTAAAAATTATTTACACATGGTTCAACAGGTCTTCTAGATATCCTTTAATTCCAAATAGTAAGTTATATTAAAGCTTTGGTAGTAGCAATATTCCTGTTTCTAACACATCAAAATTTATCTTGTTAAGTGATGATTATTTCCAAAAAAATACAAAAGCATCTTTTTATGACAAATTAAAATGCTGCACTAATATATTTTGAAAAGTATTCTGCAAATTTATAACAAAGATGTTCTTCTTTGCAACCAGGAAAATGAGTGTTTTTTAAAAATAAAATCTAATTTTAGTTGAATGTTTACAGACTGTTCACTCGTTTTGTGTAACAATTCCTTAAAATATATTATAGCTTAAAGTTCACACAACAATTATAACAATGTAGTTTGTAATAATGAATAACCAGTAATTTTTAATTTAAAGAAGCTCACAGAGTGCCAAATCCATATCAGCTTAGTACCACTAAAAGTCTGAAATGATATTTGATATTAATTTATGAATATGATATTATTGCTAATTAGTATTCTGGTCCTTCAATTTTAAATGAAAACTAGATTGAATAAAAGAAATAATTGATGAAAAAAAAATCTGAAAAACAATAAATAAGTCAGAAACATTACAACATTAAGCATATTTCTTTCAAAAAAATGTCAACTTTCTAGTTGCCTATATTAATTGAGAATGCGACTCATCTTTCATAAGACTGAGGCAGATATGTATTAAAAACATTAAGCAATAAATGTAATTAAAATTATATATTTTTTCACATTTACTAAACAGCTAATTTTTGTTTTACTCTTGTATTAAATCCTATTAGTGTCACAAAGCTTATTTTATTTGCACTGGTTTTGAAAAATTGAGTAACAATAATATATTTATTATTTTTAAAATTACCTTTGAAGGTGTATTGGGAGAAGTTTCTGTACAGGAATCACATGAGCTTGAGAAATTTTTTATGTTAATTGGTAATTTCATAGTATGAACCACATTATCTCTGCTACCATTTCTTCTATTGTGTAGCCCAGGATGTGAAGTACAAGACTGTGATATTTGTTCATTGTCTCTTAAAATATTAGCTGCAGATACTTTACTATCCGAAAGATTATCATCATCTATCAATACTTGATCCACAGAGTGTCTATGGTCTTGTAAAGATAAAAACACAGTTTGGAAAACTTTGGGTTTTTTATATGTCAGACCACCATCTGAATATCTTCTGGAAACTGAATATAACTGTCTTGATGAATGATTCTTTGAACAAAGTTTAGGAGTATCACAGGTGTTTTTCTCCTCCATGGCAGAATTTGTCCATTGTTCTCTGGGATAAGATGATTTTCTGGCAACAAAAAAGTCTTCTTCGGAACTGAAGTTGCCATCATCTCTTTCAACAGAACCCTCACACCTTGAATTATTAAATGATGCAGTTGCAATCTGTCCATTTGAGCTGCTTGGGAGATATGTTGATATGTTTGCAACACTTGATTCAGAGCAATCAGTAAACTTTTCTGAAGTAAAGCTATTTTTCACAAAACCAGCAATAATAGAATTATCAGACTTATGACAACATAGATTAAATGAATTTTCAGTTAATAATTTAGTATTATTTTCAGCTGGCAGTGAAATGCTATCTGAGTGTAAAAGGCATGCTTTTGAATCTTCAAATTTATCAGCCTCATTGCAGTCTTCAGGAGGCTGCACAAAATCTGATTCTTCAACACCACTTTCATCGATTGAAGAGACTGCTTTAGTGTTGTCATCAAAAGAAAATCTTAGCTGCTGGCCTATAGAAATGGAAGCACCACAATAATTTTTACCATAAAAAATAATAGTAAAAGAGTATTTGATGAAAATCATTAGAGAATTATAATTTTTTGATTCATAACATTTCAAGATTTTGAAAAGACATAATTGATTGATAGACAGTAAATTTTGCACTTAAATATTTTAAATTAAACATTAATATCATAATATCACAAAAAATGTATACAAGGATTATTATCACATTAAATATTCTATAAATTGTCACTTAATCCAACCAAAAAAAACCCACTTTCAGCCTTAACACACGATTCAGAAAGTTATTAAGAATGAAACAATTTGATCATAATGTAAACAATCAAATACTCTCATTCTCAATTGCAATAAATTATCGAGTAAACATATGCAAAATTTAAAGCAAGATATATGTCAGGGACTTTGGACTAAATTGATCTTCTCAAAATGAATCTGTTACATACAAATTGTTACAAGCGGGTGAATGCCGTGGAAGTGTACCAAAACTGGCGACATTTGACGAGGAGCTTCACGCCAACCAGGTTGGTTTGGCGAAAGGAATAGTCTGGTAACCTCTGGATCGTATGTGAACTGTCGCGTTGCTTCGCGTGATTTGGGTGCTCGCTCGGTCGGTTATAAAAGGGACAGGTAGCCGTAGTTCTGGCAGTTAGCTAGTTTCCTCTTGGAAGAGAAGCATCTCGCTGGACTAACGGATTATTTTTCTTGCTTGTTGAGCTGCGTTTATGTTTGCTGTTGACATTGCATTATTGAACTCGCTGTGATTTACTGTTCACTGTGCTATATGATAGCTATTTTGCAGTCTGTTTTTATTGTGCATAAGGCTTTTATTTACGATGTAAGTGACTGTTGAATGATGGATTGTTTTTATCTATTAAGCTTTACTTTATCAAGTCATCTTGTAAATAAATTTGTTTGAGCGGTCCTCAAGTAAAATCCATTCAATCTGAACCTGCTACTCTAAAAACATAACAATATACTACAGGAAATATTTTTCTAAGTAAGATTCTGAATGTAAATCCAATTTTATAAGGAAAGACATTAATTCAAAAGCAGGTGTAGTGATTAGTGGAATGAAATACTTTAGTATAAATAGTGTATGGCATACAGATCAACCATGTGTACTGCATATTATACTTGTGAGTACATTTCTGCTCTGGTATCATGAAGAAAATACTGCGCAAAACTGCCATAGAAAACTTTTCCAGAATCATAAGTCATTGTACTCAACAAATGTTAATATAATTTATGATACTAATTATTTCTGCAATATTTTGATGTTGATTAGTTGCAAAGTTAAAATTAGATATGCCCACAAATTTATACAGATATGAAAATCAGAATATGTATACAGAAAGAAATACAATCAATTTAGAAGAAAAAATTTCTAATTAAGTGGTAGTTTTGTTGATAGAGGAATTTATTTATTCTTCTTTTCAATCAATACCAACAATTAGTCATAGTAATACATCATTTCAACAGATAAAATTTCCTTTCAGAACTGAAAAATCCTTAATTATCAATATTTATTTATTTTCCATTTACATTATAGTTGAAAGTCATATAAGGCTCTTTGAAAGTATTATTTTTCTAAAATACAGTTTTATGATCAAAATCAAGAAGTCTAAAAAATCTTAATCTAACAAAATACTAAAATCCTTCTAGACTTCTGTAATGTGTGCCGTTTTCTATTTACCAGAAGTTGAAGTGTTTTCTGACTCTACTTTAATCAAAGCTTTTTCTCCAAATGCAACATAAAAAATATAGCCTTAGCAGATTACTGGTCTACATTAACACAAAAGAACGCAATGTATTTTACATAATTCTTCAAAAAAATTTATCAAATATCAATGATCAAAGAATAAAACTAAGGTAAATTTTAATTAAAATATCATCATTGAATCCAAGGAATTACTTCTTTACAATGATATAATCTCAATAAGACCCAGAAATTAGACAATTTTCTAAAAATGTTAAATATTTGACAGGAAAAAAATTAGCACCATATTCATTAAAAAAAATTAACATAGTATAATGACTTAAATTTCAAGCAAAATTTTAATTTCAATCTTAATACTTTATTATATAGGATTAGTTGTTATTCCCAATATTGCTTGATATGAATTTTTTTCTTCAAGTTTCTAATAATAAAACTAATGGTTTAATTATTTGAAATAAAGCTTTCATTAAAAATCCTTCTTATACTTCAGTATTTGTAAATAAAATCAGAAATACTTTCAACCAATATTTATAAAAAAGATTAAAATTACCACACATCAAATCAGTTATTGAAAATAATATGATACGAATGTCGAAATGCAAAAAAGAATAAATATATATACTAGTCAAAATTAACAGAATCAATCAATAAATAAATCTTCCTATATTTTGCAATGTTATTTTTAATTAATATGTGAAAAATTATAACATCAAAGAAATTCAAAATTTGATGAACTCTCTTGCCTATAGGAAAGTTCATTTATAACATTGCAGTAAAGATCATTACAACATTATTTGTGACAACTCAATCACAAAATTTTCTAAAAAGAACAAATGATATAGATAGAATTCAGATTTTTTTTTTATTATTTTAATATATCAATGGACAAAAAGAACTGTGGTTACAGAAAATGAAAATCTATATTTCAGAGTAATGTCAATTTTACAGTATTTGGAAGTCAATTGTAGCTCTTTTACTCATAAAAAAATCTAATAACATATTTAAAATAGACTGTTATCAATATTAGAAATTAGATAATTCTGGAACATTTTTGACTTTTTGTTTCTATTTTAAAATTTTCATAATAGATCAATATCAGAAGAATGATTAATATTTTATACGGAAAAAATAACTATTAAATAGCAATGATACAATGAAAATAATTAAAGAATTACAAAAAGATTTGGCAAAAATTATTGAAATTTTTTAATTTATAATTAATCTAGAAATAGTTATAATTTTTATCAACAATTTGAGTGAATTTCACACTTTAAACTTTTTTTTTATTTCACTTTATTTTTAATAAAAAGTAATTAAAAAACTAACAAGTAAATTTTCAGTGTTTATTATTAAAAAAAAATTATGTATATATTTTTTCAATTATATTAGTGTCATGAAATTTACTAATTACTTATTCAAGTGTTTTTCTTAAAACACTAAACCTTTTTAGATTCTGTAAAATTTTTAAAAGGCAATATTTTAGATACCTGGAAATGTATTAATTTTTCTTGTTAAGTCCATGAAAGTATTTTTAATTCACTTTTCTGAACTACGAAATAATTTGAATAGATTTCAGAATGATGCAAATTTGATATAATTAATCTGCTTATTTTAACCTTTAGGTTTCAGGAACCAGACTCCAAAAATTTTCTCTAAATACAAACTCTGAAAACTTCAAGATGCTTTCCTCTTCTTTTAACCACATTTGATGGAAAGAAAACAGATTGTTCTTTTGTGTTTTGGTTCCTTGTTGAAAACTTAAAGTAACATTGTGACATAACTTAATCCTCTTCCCTAAAATGATAATTTGTTGATTCTATAGGAGATTTTTAAATTAAATATGATGACACAAAATAATTATAAGAAATTTTCTGATTAAAGCATACTAAACAAAATTTCACCAATGTTATAATATAATGTATATAGATAATATGGGGGGATACGTTTTTTTTCTCTTTATCACATTAATAATAATGTTCTATCATCATGTAGATTAAAAGTACAACTCAATGTTTGAATATTATTATGTGGCATACAATGATATTTTTTTTACCTATCACATTTTGAAACTTTTGTGATATTTATAAATAGCATCACTTCTAAATATATTGTTACTGCTTAGAATGCATGCTGACAAATTAATTTTTTCATAAGAATTTCAATTATTTATTACATGCATTGCAGTTTAGATAAATATGTTTAGAGTTTTAAATGTATGGGGAGGGAGCAAAATTGATTACTACCCTTTTTTACACTCAATAAACACTTATAAAATTACAAATCAAAAGTGATGCTTGAAAATTAAGAATTTGCCAATGAAAAACATCCCCAAAAAACTTAAGATTTGTTTTGGATTCTGAACTTCTAAGTCATAAGCACATTGATTACATCGTTTCAAAAGCAAGAAAATGATTAAACATCCTTATATGTATTGAAGACAGGGACTAGGGAGCTGATGTGTCTATCCTTAGAACTACTTATCTAGCTATCATCAGACCTTTACTTGAATATAGACTCCCAATTTCTTACTGTGCCTCCAATTCCAACTTGAACAAGTACAATAAAGTGCAGCTCGTATAATAACTAGACTGAAATGGCCTCTCAGATATCAGCCTTTATGAAGCTGACTTAAAATCTTTCCATGTTAGAAGACATGATGTCAAATATCATAACAATCCTTTCTAGCCATGGCATTCAAAGCAGCACCTAAAAATACCTAAGTTATTGCATTAACCTTCAGAGATGGTCCCTTTAGTCAAGTTCTGTCTCAGAGTCTAATTCCTAAAAATGTAGCCACATTCTCTTAATTTCTGTATGAATACAACTGAAGAACTTACAAGGGTTTATTTTCACTTCAACCTTCCTGTTTCCATTAATAAAAAGGAGAATGTGTTGAAACACTTCAGACAATTGTCCTTAAAATTCATTAATAAAATCTCTAAATGGGACTTTAAATTGTATACTGATGGCAGCAAAATCGACAATTTGGCAGGTAACGGCATCTATATTGTAACTTCACAGATTAGTTTTTCACTATACCAGCAAAATCCAGACTTCTTTTTCGTTTATAAATGCAAATTACTAGCAATAATGCGGGACTTAAAACCATTCTATATGAAAATAATTATAAGAATCTTCAAATTCTTACTGATAGCTGCAATTCAATGGAATACCTTAATGATTGAACCTATGTTGGAGGTAAAACAAGTTTGTCTATTTTTCAGAAGTTGAAGCTGGTTTCACTCCAACATGACATGAACTTCCAGTGGATTCCATCTCATGAGAATCTACTTGGTAACGAAACAGCAGACAGGCTTACAAAGAAAGGAAGCAGCCTAGTGAGTTTATTTACTGCTGAACTCACAAACTTAGAACTCTTCTCTCAGGCAAAATCCCTAAATAAGAAGAATTCTATAGTACTCCCTACTCATTATTGGTAGAGAGCCAATAAGCTAGGCCAGTCCTTAATTCTCTTTTCTGATAGAAAAACCAACACTTGACTGTTGCGTCTTTCCAGTGGCCTCCTTAAACGTTTTTCCTTTTCTCAGGATGGAAAACCTCACCTTTGCCCAAAATGTAGTCAACATCAGACCTTTGCTGAACATATTCTAGACTGTTTAGGATTTCTTTGAGGAATTTTGGATTTTTGGATTTGTTCTGACAAATTCAGACCATAGAGATTGGCAACAACAACAAAGTTTGACAGCCCATTTTTTAAAGTCATTCAAAACATGGTTTGCAAAACTGATTAACACCACCAGAGATTTCTACATCTATTGGACAAGGTCTACTAGTCATAGGGGGTATAACATAAAAGAGAAGAGATTTTCATGCAGCAATTAAGGTACTGATGGAAAATTTACTTGAGAGATATTCTAATATTAATCATATAAATGTTGTACTATTGCTAAAAATATTTCTAGTACAGAATAATAAGAAAGTACACAAAAACAAAAGTTAAAGTGCATTACAAAATACTTTTATACTTTTTCGAAATATACTTCTTCCTTAAGTACAAGATTTCTCTTGTCTAAAACTTTTAAATGCTTAAAAAAGGGAGGTATAAAATAATTTATATTAAAATTTCTAGTTTTTTTCACATGATTATATATGAGTATTTGGATAAAATTAACTATCATTTTGTACTTTATAGCTCACTGAATGCAATGGCTGTTCAACCAATTTATAATAGAAGTAATTTTGATAGGAGCAAGGTTAAAACTCTTTATTTTATGCAACAATTTTAAAATGATTTAAGTAACAAATTAATATAAATATTTCTATTTAGAAAATACAGATATAAATTTCATGAAATAATTTGTTGAATTCAAAACGTACTATCAACAAAGATTATTTAAAGTTATAAATCTTTGCTAATTTAGGGAATAAATTTTACATAATAAATTCATTATATGCAAGAAAGCAATTCCACTTAAAATTGAAGCATATTTGTATGTTACAAATCTTTCTTAATGAAAACTACTGCAAAAAAACTAGTTAATTTTTTTTAGTTATGCCCAAATCAAAGAAAGAAAGAAAAAAAAAAACACATCTTACCCATTTTGAAAAGCCTTTTACAACCACAAGGTTGGCACTGAGCGCAAGGATCATCATCAATATGATGAATCCCAGTTTTGTCACTTTCATCAATAGTTTGCCTTAAGTGATTTACCGAATTTTCACGCTTCTCATCTGAAGCAGAGTCCGGGGATGATTTAGATTCTTGATCATAGTGAACTGGCTTTTTTGTTCGTTTGCATTTGGGTCTTCGTCTTGAAAAGAAAGATTTTTGAATTAAACTTAACAAAACAATTTCTCATAAAAAGACCCTTTCAATCAACTTAAAATGTATAAATAAAAATCAAATGAAAAAAATAATTAATGCAAATTAACAGCATTTTATTTTAATTTG
The DNA here is from genome assembly GCA_026289955.1 of Argiope argentata. Taxonomy (NCBI): domain Eukaryota; kingdom Metazoa; phylum Arthropoda; class Arachnida; order Araneae; family Araneidae; genus Argiope; species Argiope argentata. Next base: position 1,533,767 of record JAOUZG010013036.1, read on the forward strand.
TCAGAAAAAAATATTGCCCCTCCAAAAAAATTTTACGTTATATTTTTAAAATCATATTCAGCATTTACTTTGAAAACTACAAAATAACTAGGAGTCATTTTAAATAATGACACTGTTATTAGAAATTGTTAGTAATAAAGATGCTTATTCTTGACAACAGAAAACAATTAACTTTGTTTTCTGTTATTTCCATTGATTGATCAGCTACACTTTGATGCACACAAAATCATAACTGTAAAAATATAATAAAATCATAACTGTAACAAAATCATAATTAATTTTATTAGTTGTCTTAAAAAGTCTTTCACAGAAATCTCCAGTTACAACATTTCAAATTGAATTTATGACAAAATAACTTTAACATAATTAATTATTTTATCAGATAAAATTAAGTTTTATTCATAATTTTATTAATAACTTCCAGAAATCTTATAAAATATATATAATCCAGCAAATAAAATTTCAGCTAAGGATATGATATATTGACATAGTCATAGTAAGCAGTAAATAAATAATTAAGTATTAGCAAAATAAACTCAATTTAAAAACATAATAATTTTCATACCCCAGAACTAAATAATATTAATTAAAAATGTGAAGAATTTTGCTGTTTTTATTCCATTAACTTTTTTAACTTAAAAAAACCAATCTTAATATCGGGAATTTCATGATTTTTTAAAATTATTTTATCATAAATTTGTTAATAATAATATTTATGAATTAATAACATAGTGTTTTGAAAACATTAAGATATAAAAGAAAGTCAACATAAAATGCAAAAAAGAAAAAAGTTGAATTAAAAGTTCATGCCTTTTGTCTCTCGTAACATGCTTTCTAGATTTTTTACTAGAAAATGTAGCAACAATTTGAGAATGCACAATGCCAAGTATAAAAGTCATAGCTATTGGTGTAAATATTTCAGACACAGGAACATCCTTAAAAAATTAAAAGATTATTTCACAATCATTATAAATAATACAATATTTAAAAAAAATAGAAAAAAATGATTCTACACTTTAATATCTATGTTTAATAATTTTACTTTACATTATTTAATATTTATTTCTCAAAGAACAACACAGAAAAGAAACTATTGGCAATTTTTCAATACAAATGGTAATGGGAAAAAATGATTTCAATCATTGATTTTCTTTCTTTCTTTTTTACTGACAATAACATAACTATTATATAATGCGTTATAACAAAAATTATTAACTAATGATTACCGATAATGCTTACTTTTTATTACAGAAACAATATTATTCCTTCATTTTGTTACAAAATACCATGTAAAATTTTTAACAGTATAATTTTTATTCATGTTTTATTTATATAACTGTAACAATATAATAAAAAAAATGAGAGCAAGATATTATCATATATATCTATATTTCTTATATTCAAACAATCATGTCATGCAAATAATAAGTAAACAAAAAATATAAATTATGCAAAGTATTATAAAATGACTAGCAATTTAATAAAGCAAGTAAATGAAAATTTAATTTAAAAAATTTTAAATTCACAATATGTTTTAACAAACTATTAATGAAGTATTTGGCAAAAGAAATATTTAAAATTGATAAATAATAAAATGAAACTAAAATACATCTTACTGCAAAGTCCTTTTCATCAGCAGAGAAATATAGGTACATAGCAAGAATTTGTAAAAAATATAAAATGACAAGTGTACAACTGACTAGAGCATTTGTCTGAAGTTTCCACCTAAAAAAGAAAAATAATGAAATTTATGAATATAATTTCATATATTTTAAACATAAGGCAAATTAGCAGCCTTTTCTTAAATTAACATTTTAAATTTAAAAAAAAAATTTCATTTTTAAAGGAAAATTTTTATTTAAAAAAAGTTATATGAGAGTTACAATTTGAATTTCCAGTATTATAGCAATGAAAATTAAATAATAGAATAGAATAGAATATGTACAGTATTAAAAACACTAATACAAATATTCACATTACCAGGATGAAAAAAGGAACAAATTTATGTCATTTTGTAAAACATATAATCAATAATACACAAAATTGAAAAAAAAAAAAATTGAACAAAAACAAACATAAATATATAGCTATTTTTGGAAATTAGTCATTAATATTGGATGTGTTTTAATTCCAATTAAAAGTCTCACAAATTACTTCCTATTTACAAACTTCACAATATAAGTATTTTTAAACATCAAACTGTAACAGACATCAAAACTAAATATTTTAATAGTTTACACATATTTTTATTATAAACACAATCCTACATAATGTAATCAAATCCTATCACATGGCTGTAATATTAAAAATTCAAAATATCGATACTGAAATTGGATATTGAGTTCAGTATTGTAATTTTAAATTGTGGAGATAATAAGTGAAATTTTCTTTCCTTTGAATTCTCTAATGGAAGAAGAAGAAAAAAAGGCAATTAAATATTGTGTAACAATGAAAACTGTTTAAGTTTCAATGTTATGGTAAATGTCATTATACTGGTAATTATATATTAAGAATTATTCATTTGCTGTAAGAGGGTGTTGCATCAACTACATAAATGTGGATTTCAGAATGTAACAATTGAGGATGTGTGTGTGCTTCAGTGATGACTGAAATAAAACCATCAAAGTAGCAACAGTTTTCCTATTCTTTTCTTGGTAATTGGTGGGCAAGTTTGGGTTTATTTCACAACGTTTAATTACAAAACACTTTTGGTATCTGAATTGGGATATGAGTGTTATTTTTTTTCGGTTGTTTGCATTTCAGTTTTGAGCTTTTTGCAGTATAATTTGTTGTTTTGGTTTGAGAGTTTTAATTGTTTTTAACTGATAAAAATTGAGAAATTGTTCCTGTGGTTGTGTTGTGTGTGTTCATTATAAAAGAGATGGTAATGAGAGTAAAAGCATGCAGCCTGATACTGCAACAAGTATGCAATGAAACTCATCTGTAATGAGTATAAGTGTACCTACAGTTCCTTCGCAAGTAATTCAATATTAATTTGAGTAAAATGATAAGAATTTTGTGTGATAATGGTAGCGAAACAAGTTGTTGTATGTTATTATTGGCTTGAAATTAAAATCAATTTGGAAATAAAGGTTGTCTATTTTTTTCTTTGGTTCTGTCGAGCCTGAGGAGAACATATGACATTGGAGTAATAACCCTCATAAGCCAATAGGACTCTGATCAACTAATTTCTGCAGGAGTACTAAAAGCCGATACAATCACTACAGCTCTTGTGGCTATTCTGAATGCAGATGTCCGCAAGCGTAGTATGCAGTTGCAAGGCTTAAATCTTGCCAACACATGTGAAAGCAAGGTAAAAATTGAGATTTTGAATGGAGGATATGTCTTTTAGTAGATAATAGATGCATCTCATATTGAGAAATTAAACAACATTGTGACATGTATTCCTACTATTTTTTTCACATTACTGAGTACTCTATGTGGAAGCAGTGGTCCTTCAGCAATTTTTTTGGTATCTTCATCAGAGTTCAGGTGCTAAGGGAATTGGAAATGCTGGGCATCAGAGATAAGGCTGAAATAAATGTAACTGATAGGAAATTGTTAAACCAATTTAACAGGAACTTAAAATTTAAAGATAGAAGATATGAGGCCAAGTTGTTGTAGAGGATTGATCCCAGAGAATTGGAAAACAACATTAGTCTGCCCAAGAGGCAATTTGAAGAGTTGAAAAAGGGGTTCAATAAAAATGAATGATGGCTATTGCTTATTGCTAAACAATTAGAGATCCAGAAACTAATGGAATTATTGAAGAATGTGGTAGAGATAAGAATGAATATTTCATGCCTCATAGTGCAATGATCAGAGTGGATAAGGAAACAAATAAAACTTGCATGTTTTTCAATTGTGGTTCCTAATATGGACAAAATTTGTCACTTAACGGTTGTTTAGAGGCTGTTCTGAATTTGAATCCTAGCATTTTTGAAATAATAATGAAATTTAGGAGTTTAAAGGTTGCATTTCATAGGGACACAGAAAATGCATTTTTTACTATAGATATGGCTCGTAAAGAAAGAAATTTTTGAAATTTCTTTGGAATGGAGATAGTGATCATGAGGACTATAGGATTATGCAGATTACTATATTATCCTTTGGACGCAAAACTGCCCCCTTTATTTTGAGTGCTGTTAATAACCATCACATTGCAAAATTCAAGGAAGAAAGACCCAATTCAGTTTTAATGCTAAATTCTGGTTTGTATGTGGATGATTTGTATTTTAGTGTGGATAGTGTGTTAAAAGCGTTTGCATTATCATCAGATACGGTAACTATTTTGAGAAGTAGTGGGTTTAAAGTTGAGCAAATTAAGGTCCAACAGTAGTGAATTGAGTTTTGTGGGTAAAGAAATAGATTTTATAAGAATGAAGAAGGCATTAAGTTGAAAGTGTTGGGGATAAATTGGAGCCCCAACAGAAATGTTTTGTCTCAAGAAGTGAAAGGCAGGTGGATAGTTTGGGATATTGGCCAATAGCAAATGTTCTGTTCTACTGTAATGTTAGACTTATAAGCCAGATAATATCCTTCAAGCTGAAGGGTCCCTTTTGCTTGATCGGTATGTTACTCGGCTACAGGCCCAAACGTCGCAGGTTCGTATCCCGACCTTCAATCGCTACACTACAGACTGCAGTACTAAGAATTCTGTGCTTTTTAACAAGAGATCTGGGAAAGAGGTATGGACTGTGTTGATGACTTACCAGAGGACTTAAAATTTAAGTGGATTACATGGTATAATGAAATTAGAGCATTAAAGGAGATAGTTATTCCTAGAAATTGTTTACTGAGTTGTGGGAAAGGATTAGCAGAAATTCATATATTTTGTGATGCATTGCTCAGGGCCAATGGGGTAACATCCTATATTAGGGTATATTGATAAAACTAGAAAATATAGAGTTTCCTTTTTGATGTCAAAAAGTAGAGTAGCTCCACTTAAAGCATTAACAATACCTAGGTTGGAATTGATGGCTGTTGTGATAGGGGTTAGATTTGTGAAATTTCTAGAAGGTGTTAGTTACAAAAATGTAGAGAAATTCATCTTTTGGAAGGATTCTCAGAGAGCGTTGTATTAGATTAAAGGAAATGCCAAGAGGTGGAAATGGCTTTGGGTGAATCATTTTGCTGAAGTGCAGGAAAAGTGATTGGTTTTATTGTCTATTTTCAGATAAGCCAACAGATTAGCACACTAGAGGAGTTTCTGTTGAAGATTTGATGTCCTTTGAAAAAATGGTGGCATGGGCCCAATTGGTTGTAGCAGAATTGTGATTATTATCTGGAAAGATCAGACAAGCAATTGCAGGATGTGGGTAATTCAGAAATATTGAGGGAGCAATAGGCAGATACAGTTGCCTATTTTGCAGTTAAGGTGGAAGTGATTGAGGAGCTTTGGGACAAAATTTCAGTTTGGAGTAGATTGCAAAGTGTAGTTGAGTGGTGTTTGAGATTTGTGAGAAATAGTAGAGGAAATAGAGCTTCAACACCTTATTTGGAATGGAGAGTCGCATGATAGGATAACACATATGGTTCAGAAGTTGCATTTCTGAGCGAAATTTCCGTAATAAAGGAAATGTGTTGAGTGCACATAAATTGATCCAGCTTAATCCGTTTTTGGATATTAAAGGACTTCTCAGGATTGGGGGAAGATCTGGAAACTCCAGTTTACCATCGAGTATGAAACTTTCTTTGATACTACCAAAAGAGCATCCAGTAACAACTATGATTATAAGAGTGTATCATTTAAACTATTTTTATGCAGGAGTTCATTTGACAATTAAGACAGACCTATGGGATTCGGAAATTATTCAGATATATTTGGGAGCCAGATCCTCCATAAGAAAAATCGTAAGAAACTGAGCCATCTGTTCGCGGCTTCATGCAGAATACTCAAGGCAAATAATGACCGATTTGATTTGTCCCATGTCATATTAGGTAGAGCGTTCCTAAGAGCTGGTACAGATTTTTTGTGAGCCAATTATGATCACTCCTGGATGTGGAAGAGGTGTGAGACACATGAAGATGTGCACCTGCGCCTACCTTTGTTTCATCATGAAGGCAGTTACAAATGAAGAGCTGAAAAAAATCAATCCATAAACTTGTCAGATTTCATTATGACATTGATTTCTTTAAAAAAATATTTTAATGTCTGTTCTATTTATTTAATAATTTGTTTGATTATAAGTGTTCTGACCTTTTCATGCTATCTGTCATCGGGGGCCAGTGTAAAGAATAATTCATTTGTTGTAAGAAAGTGCTGCACCTCCTACTATATAAATGCAGGTCTTAGAATGTACCAATTGAGAATGTGCGTGTGCATCAGAGATGATTGAAATAAAACCATCATAGCAACTGCTTTCCTGTTCTTCCCTTGATAGTTGTTGGATGAATTTAGGTTAACTTCTCAAAACTTAATTAAATGCAATTATTCATAATAATTACTAAAGCTACTGATTACTATGATTAATCAATAGTAAAATGTAAATCATTGTTATGTTACATTCATTGTAAAATAACAATGAAACTTAAATATTTTTAATTAACAAAATTAAGGATAAAAAGTACAATCTTAACGTTAAAATTAATTCATAATTTGAAAAATCCATTTCAGATTACACAAAAGTTACTTAAACATATTTTGGCATTAACCTTGACCCCTCCTCGAATAGCACAGTGGATACTACTTTCGAAGATTACAATCAATGACATTAAATTATACATGAGATTTAACTGAAAGTAAACACAGCCAATATTTCAAGCAAAACCAGCAGATCATTAAGTAACTAGATATAAGTAGCAAGTTTCTTCAAATATTTTGATAATTTTATTAGGAAAAACAATATATTGATTTCAATATGGCAATTTAAACTATTGATTTGAAAATACCTAATATCTTAAATGAAACAAAAACATTGTTTTACATTAAAAGGAAGAGAACAAGAATTTCCAGCTATTAGATTATTAGCTATTTACATTGTTTTAGAATTTTACTTAAAACTTATACTCTGTACCAATGATTTCAAATCTTTAATTAATCATAAAATATTATAATAAATTTTATTGAAATAAACATGTTGATTCTTCACAATCTATTTTTAATACTATTTAAAAACTAGGTTTATTTAATTATTTATAAATATATTTATCAATTATGAATGACTATTTTTTTTAAAAGTAGTATAGATTAAAATAAATCTATTTAAGTTAGCAATTTTTACCATTTATACTTAAATTGTTTTTTAATTTAAAAAAAATAATGATTTTCTTTCAATATTATATTTAATTATAAAGCATGAACATTTTATAAATACAAATGCAAATTTAGAATCCCTTTCATAAATGACAAGGGGGGGGACAAGGGGGAATATTGAAGATTAGCAAAAAGCACGGGGGGGGGGTTACCGCACTTATAAGTGGTATTAATGACCACTGATCATAATGAAAGCAATATGGGAAACACCATAATGTTAGTGCTAATCTAAATTATTAACCTATTATAATATAAACTAATAAAAAAAGTTAAAGGGATTGGCATTTCTATAAATCTATATCACAGGAATTTTTAATTTTTAGGGAGAAAATAGATTGAATTTTATGTTTTCTAAAAGACATATAGAAATCTCAAACATATTTTCATAAAATTGCATCATTCCACATTAGATTGTATGGTATGTTAAAAATAAATATAGCAGTAAGGCACATATTTTTTAGTACATTTTTAAAGAACTTTATTAAAAATATTATTCATTCTTTATGTACATTCTTTTTCTCTCTGATATGAATACAGTTTCCTATAAATTGAAATGGCATAATTTAACTATAGAGTAGATAAATACTTTTTCTATAAGAAAACAATTACAGGCATAAACTACATAGTAATTAATTAAAAATAATATTGTTTGAAACACTAAAAAGAAAGGAATAATACAAAAATTACCATGAGTAGAAAAATGGTAAAAAGAAAACACGCCTTATCCCAGATACTGTAGCAGCAATCCAACTGTGCTGAGGTTTCGCTTTGGCAAATGCTGAACCTGATTATAAGAAAATAGGAAGGGTGGAGTAAAAATGAAAAATCCATTTTATCTTAAGATTACTACTACCCTATGATTTAATTCAAAAGTTAATACATATAAATATTTTTTAATTAAATAACAAATATGTAAAAATATAATAATTACCACGGACAAGGTCAACATCAATGAGTTCAGTTTTAATTCTAGTAGTTCTTTTAGGGATGGCACAAACACCCTATTAAAATCATGAAATAAGAAAATAATTTTCTGGAAAATATTCTATTAAAAGTGTTAATTTATTTTAAACAATCAATAAAATGTTATCAAATATTTAAAAAGACAAACTAGAGTAAGCTATGACGTAAGTGACTGAGTTAAAACCTCAGGACTTTGGACTTCTAAAAGAGATGATCTACAATGTTTGACTAAATTAAGAAACTAACTTCAAAAAGCAAAACCTATTAATAGTACACACTGATATTTGAAGCATTTACTAAGTACAGAGAAAAAGCTTAGAAGAATGTCAACATTATAATGTTTAAGAATTAAAAATAAAAACCATTATACTTTACATAATTTGTTAGGAAAAGTTAAAGAAAGAATTATAGCTAAGAATAATTAAAAAAAAATAATATAGGATGCCAAAAGTAAAAAAAAATATTAATAATTGTTACCATACACAATAATTCAAAAAATATACAAATGAGGAATATAAAAACAATTTTGCCACTAAACATTGATTTACTTAAAATCTAAGTGAACAACAATCTAATAATAAAAAATAAATCAAAATTACTTTCCTTAACAATAAAGGAGAATGATAGTACATATTTTGGTGCTCTATAAACCACTAGGGCTACAACTACTAAATTGAACTTGAATATAATTTGAAGGGTGAAAATACATCTCATGGAGAAATTTTATAAAAATTTTAATTAAAAATTAATCAATGATTTGTTAATTACTTAAACCATAATTCAAGGAAATGTTATTGCAGAAAACAGACTTTTACAGTTTTCAAAATTATTATAATTTTTTTATGATAATACCAAATAAAATGTAATGCAATTTTTCTTTTACATTTTTGCATACTTTTTAAGAATGTATTTTATTATTGCAGTGAAACACAAGCCATTGTTATTATTTAATCAAATATATAATTGCATGATTTTTCATTGTTGAAAACTGTGGAAGAAAACTTCTAATATTTGAGCAGTTATTACAAGGAATAAGAAACTGGAATCTTAATATTGCAAAAGTTAGAAGAGCAGATTTTTAACAATATAATGATGCCATAATTTTTGACTCTATTAGAATTATTTTTATATATAATAAATAGTGAAAGTCAATAGTCAATATAATAGATTATTTGTAAACTTAAATTTAAAATAATACAAAGTTAAGTTCTGTTGGGAATATATAGGAACAAAATGCATAATTTATATATTTTTAAAAAAATATATGGCTATTAAAATAACACAGCATAATTGTCATAATTTGAAACCTAAAAATATTTTCTTGAAAGAGCCACGGGTGACTTGATTGAAAGCATACAGAAACAACATTCTAAGTGAACCAAGTACTATTACTTTTTACTTCTTTTAAAATACTCATTCTATGAAAATTTCATCTACTTAAAACGATAATATAAGGAGAACTATAAATATTTTCACAGAACAATCAACAACATTTATCACTTATGTATCAAGTTTTATAAAAGAAATAAAAAATTCCCACAATAAAGTTTCATGTCTATATCAGATATAATATATATACAGAATAAATAACTTCATGTAAACTAAACATTAACAATCAGTCAAATTATTTTCAAAAGATTATTGTTAAATTATTTTTGTTTGCTTAGAAAAATAAGAAAGCAATTTACCCTTAAGATTCGCTGGTCAACTGATTTCTCCCATAATTCTTTATCATAAGCTCCAATCTTTAAAAATAAATTTCAAAAGAAAATAATTTTCATAGAAAATTATAGATAATTTCATTACAGATAATTTTTGAAGATTAATTAAAAAAATATCATCAGAGGCAAGAAGGGCTAAGCAGACATTCTAGGACAGCCTTAATATAAAAAGCTATTATTAAAGGAAACAAAGATATAAATGTACAAGGATTGAAAAAACAAAGGCATTTATTAAAAAAATATTTAAACTTAATAACACCACAATTTTATTAAAATTTATATTTTACCATTAAAGCACTCATTGATTGATGCAGAACTATTCCACATCAAATTAATAAAATAAAGGTGATTTAATAACCAAGATTTTACTGAATTGCATCATTTTTGTTCCTTTTATGGGTATAAATAAACAAAAATTTTTTACACTAATTGGTTTTACTCCTTGTTAAAATTGATCAGAACTACATGGTTTTTATTAAAAACCCCATTTTGTTTTTTAATAGGAAATCAATTTTTTCCCATCTTTTTTACCAGCCAATTTTGATGGCATTTTTTTCCCCCTTAAACGTTTCAAAAATAGTTGCTTTAATAATTTTTTTAAATAAATTAATTCACATAGAATGTAAGTATACACATAATTATAAATTTTTTAAATATGTTAGATATTTTTTGAATAAAATATTGAATTCTATGAATTTTAAATGAAATGTGGAATTGTATAAATTTTAAATAAAATATGGGATACCTGTAAAAAGGAAAAGGTAATTTCGATTAAAATTATTTTGGTTCTAAAAGACAAGCTCTACCACAGAAAAAAAGATATTTTAATAATTAATATATTTTTAATAATAATATACATTAATAATAAAATATATTAAAGTATTTTAATACTTTTTAAAAACCTGGTTATTTTTGTTACTTCATAGGACTTTTTTTGTTAGCTTGTCAATGGTTAAATATAAATTTTATTTACTTTAAAAACAGCCATTTTATTTTAAAAATTGCAAAATATTACTATATATTATATTCAAGATTTTAAAATAAAGATTATTCAATGACTTAGTTAGGCATTTATTTGCCATTTTTATTGAGATGGAAGATGTATTGTTATAAAACTCATTGTGTAAAATATTCCAAATTTTCAGCGGTTCAGTTTTTGTAATTATTTAAAGTGTTTTTAAAATTTGTTGGAATGGATATCATAAATTTTAAAGAGAATTGATAAATTCTTCCAGTCATTATTTTGAGGAATTCCATGATTCCAATAGAATGAAATGTGGATGCTGCATGAGCATCTTCCTTCTTGAATGACAAAAATTATACTGATTGTTCAAGAAGATACTAATAGGTTATATTAATTAATCAATTATATATTCATATTAAATAAGTTACCATACAATCAGAGATATAAATAAATAATCCATTTCACAAATAAAGTTGTTGCTTGATTTAGTTTTCTAGTCGGGGCCGATTAAAAAAAAAATCCTCAGTAAATACCAAGTCACCTATTGATGAAAAGTTGTGAAACAGCTAGTGCTAGGAAGATCTTGAATATCTTTGATACAATGTTTCAAAGACAAGCAAGAAGAATCTTGTCATTTAATAATTGTCTCCATTTTTTCATAAATGCATGATTTTTTTAATTTAAAAATTTAAATCTCTTAGACATTTTTCATGATCTGACAAGAGAAAAAATACTTAACTGCCCCTATATAATTTAAAATGAGCCTACAACTCTTTCTATTTTCCAGTATTGGTCATCTGTATTAACAGATACAATTTCAAAATCAATGATCTTCAAATGCTGACTCGCATCTCCAAAATCAAAAACCAAGCAGCACCAACATGAAACTTTGGTTTGAAGACGATAATATAGATACTGTGCTAAGTTCAAATTCAGTTTTCTCAATTATTGTATTTTTGAACAAGATTAGAGAAAAAGACTGAAGCTCTCCCTCATTAAATGTAGAAGCATAAGGTATATTCCTTGAGAAGGAAGGAAGAAATGGCAGTTGATGGCAAAAGTAATAATAATTGATAACAATAATGGTAATGATTATAATTTATTGATTTATGCATAAAGGTAGATATGAAAGATGATTAAAGACGAGATGGGATTTAAAAAACATTAACAAGGAAACGTTTATTGTGTTAATGGTATTGAACGCAACTAGATTCAGACTAAAATGCAGCACAAACTAAAAAATGTGATAACATGTTTATGTTTTTTGATATGATTTCTTTTTTGGCTGTTAAAAATGATAATGAAATTGCTTAGTTTTCAAAAATTTAAATAAAATGCACAGTTTGCATATTAAACTATTGTAACATAGAATAAGATGACTGCAAATGTGATAATTCAAAAATATTTCAAGGCAGATAAAACTTGGTATATGACTTTTGTATCTAATTTAGAGAATTGTATCAAATTGTGAACATAATCCTTTCATAAGAAGTCTGTAGGTTAGGTGTTTGTGCACGAGGTAATAAGTTAACTTTAAAACATATACATTTTGATGGTTAAAATTTGGTATGTAGATTTTTCCAGTATCAAATATTGAAACAAATCCATTAAAAGTGGATGAAGTGAACATGACAATTCAAATATACAACAACATAGGAGTAAATGGAACTTTGACATTTAAACAATTTAGTCATAAAAGTTGAACGAAATCCATGAATGATTATTTGTTAGACTGACTTTTTGTTTGCATGAGTATATAATATGTAAACATGATAATTAAAAAAAAATGTAATGATGACCAAAAAAAAAAAAGATGGAAAGAAAAAAGAATTTGGCATGCAATCATGTTATTAAAATCATTATTTTGTATCATATTTTAATGCCATTGGACAAAAAAGGTTAAAATATTGTGAACATAAATATAGCATATTATGAAGTATAAATTTTATATACAAGCCAATGCACATAAAAATCTCAACACCTCTGGCATTTATGGCTTTCTTTAAGGTTCTAAATTTTAGGTAGGACAAGGGGGATAAAATTTTAATCAGAAAAGATGAAAGAAAGTTTCAGGAAGATGACACCCATCGGTTTCTCTCTAAAAATTTAAGTTTACATTTCTTTATTTATTCTATTTTCATGTACTCTTTGCAGCTTTCTTTTACTGTAAGAGGATTTACTATATTCATCAAGTGCATGTAATTTCATTGAACAAAAAATATAATTTAGCCACCACATTTCTTGTTTGCAGCAGTTCAGCAGAAGTAAATTCCATGTCATGAAATTCATCACATAGGACATTTAAACTGTTAAACATTACTCTCAATTTGGTTTTAAACAACTAGTTCTAGCAAGGGGCATAACATTTTAATCTCATTTTCACATTAAAACCCTTAGATAAAATTATATTACTGAGTTCTATAATTACAACATGAATTTTTTTTAAATGAAGTTTTGCTTTCTACATACATGATTCAAAATATACATTTTGTAAGAATTCATGTTATTTAAAATTTTATTTTCATGATAAAGACAATAGCTTTAAACCTATAATTTGTTTTCTATTCTCAATTTTAAGAGTTTAGTCAGTTTCAGACTACTTCTTTTGATATAATTTAAGAAATAATTATTTTCATAAATGCCTTTTCTTATATAATGCTTCATTTTTTCAATGTTCAAAAATTATCTATTAACAATCAATTCTATTAAAAAATTATAAATGAAGCAAAATTGTGTATGCTTAGTTATTAACCAAACAATTAAAATGCAATAAAATCCGAAAACTTCAGTAAAAGACAAAATCTAGTTAAAAAAAATATTGTGGAAATAACAAAGCACTGCCAATAATAATAACAAAAAAAAAAATGTGAATAATAACTGGTTAGTGGAAGACAAGTTGAGGCTGCTGATCAATTATTCACAAAATTTATGCAGAAAAAAAAAAAAGGGGGGGGGGAGGCTAATACATGTTTACATTAACCCAGAAGAAATAGTATCACTTGATCTTATTATAACTTCAATAATTTGATTACTTATAAGAGACTCCTTGTAAAGATATTACATATGAATTTAAAACTTAATTTAGTTTAGAATCAATTTTATTTTTAAAACAAAATAGTCTCTTTTTATTAATTGAGGTTAGTTTTGAAATAGAGGAAATCAGTAGTCTTAGTTCAAAATCACAATTTCAGATAGTTTTGTATTGAAATTTATGTACTTTATTATAAAGAGCTTAACATTAATAAAATTACTAAATTTTTTAATCATACAATACCAAATTTTTACTTTTTAAAAAAAGTTAAAAATAATTTTTTATCTAGGAAAAGTTAAGTGAATTTTTATATTTAAAGTCAGTAAAGATAAAAAGTTTCGTAATGTGGTTTCATGTTTGCTTATGTTGTTAGTTATATCTTTTAGAAAATTAAATAATTTTTTGGCTATCTTTTTTCTTTTGATAATAATCTAATTTAGGTAAAATAATGTTCCAAATTAAAATTTTAAGAATTTTTTTCCTCTCTAATTATAGAAATTTAGTGGCTTAATCAATGTTTCTCCCCATATGTTTTATAGATGAAATTATACTCATAAAATTTTTCATTAACATTAGTTGTTAAATAAGGAAAATAATTTATTTCCTATAAAACAAGTTGCTATTCTTAGGCCTATTTGATACAAATAGTGAAATAGAAAACAGTGAATTGGAATTTTTTTTAACAGACTATAAAACCTAAACAATTAGAGATAAAGCTGAAATACTTTATACACTTTCTTAGATCAATTATCAAAAACAAGCTCTATTAAATTCTGAAATCATGAACGTCATGAAGCATTTCAATCAACATAGACTCATTCTATAGTGAGAATAAATCACTTTATTAAAAAGAAATATATTCTAGAATTTTAAATTTAGATAAATAAAAACTGTTATTTAGACCTAAAATGCAACAAATCTTTAAAAAGTAGTAATTATTTAGAAGCAAAAAATGTAAGTGAAAATTTGCAATATTGACTTATTGCTAAAAAATCTTTTCAGAAAGAAACATAAAAAACAAAAAGTTTCTCACTTAGGTTTCCTTTAAGAATGTACAGTAAGTGAGAAAAATAACACAATCTCACGCAAGACTCTTACTTCCTGTCAGGCGGCGGATAGTAAGAGGAATGAAAACCAAATGCCAGAATGTTGAGTTAAAGAATAATAATGCAAATCAAATCCCATTTAGGTATTGAGAAAGAGCCGAGATTGAACATATGCCAAATAATATAATTTATTATTTCTTAAATATTTATACTGGAAAAATAAATAGTGTTCATTCGAAGAAGTAAGTCAATTAAGAAATTAAATGTATTCATTACATAAAGGAACATAAATTTGAGGAAACTTGCATAAACAAATTATATATAAAAAAACTTGTTACAGCCAGTTTTAACCAGATAAAATATGAGGATTATTTATAATCATATTCTTTAGTCATAAATATAGAATCTTTCCAATTATTAATAGCATCTATATCAAAATTAAATTTGTTTTGATACAAAAACTGCATATTTATAAAGTAATCTAGAAGCAACTGTTTATACATTACCTAGTTATAAAAAAAATAATTAGAGAGCGATATATTTCTAAATTGAAAGATTATTTATGGTTTACCATAATTATATAGGAATTGATATATAACTATAAATGGTGAATTAAATAATTTTAGATTAATATAACTGGCTTCTAAAAACTGTGTTTCATTAAAAACAAAAGTCAAAAATTACCTAATTTTATGTTTATATGTAGATAAATGACTCAGCTATTTTCTGAAATAATAATTAAAATTATGTCATGAAATTGTAACCAAGATTAAAAATATATTTGAAATGCACAAGAATAAAACTGAAAAGTTTTGAAGCATAGAAATAGTAAAATATCCAAATAAAGTTGTCTTAGGATCATGTTAACAATGTAGTTTGAGAAAAGTATTATGCTACCTGAGCCCCCCCCCTCCCCACTAAATTTTTATAAGGACAATGGTTTTGAGTTCTAAGGACCCTGATTACTGAATATTTACAGAAATTTCCCGAAACTCATGTCATCAAAACTATTGCAGTTGGTAATCGCCTAGAATAAATCCACAAAAAAAAAAAAAAAAAAAAAGATAAATTTAGTACGTTAGATGGTTGGGGTGATTTTAGTATGATAAAAAAATTATTGGAAGAGAAAACATTGACAAGTTTTCTTTTTCTATGTATGAAGAAGTAGCAATTTTCAGATTTTCTTTTTTTGTCCCAAGTTCAGACAGTCGTTGAAAGCAAACAATCAGAGATGATATATCTGGGCATTTACAATTTTCACATGAAATAAAAATCAATCTCTTTCCTATAAAATGCCTTACTCTCATTCTTTTAAATTGGAATTTTTGTATCCCATGAAAAATTCAAGATGCTTGGTCCGACTATTTCATAAATATGTCCTACTAGTAATGAAGTTGAAGATAAAGAATATACTAAGTTTCATATTAAAAGATTTCTATGCTTTAATGAACAATCCCTGAAGTAAATGAAATTAGTCCACTTTATTTCTAGTGGCTCTTTGATTTAATGGAAGATGCAGTGAGGAAAACAAATGATATCAAATTTCTTTAGCAACTTTCAGATTCTAAAACTTCCTTAGACAAGTTTTACACTTTGTGTTCTTATACTGTCACAGTTTTCATGAATTTGGCTTTTCATTTAATCTTTCCTCCTTTTAGTAACTTTTAGTTTTGAGACATTTTTTTTAAAAATATGATATTGGTCAAGCTTCTTTTCAGCACAATGTTTCTTACTGGGAATCAAGGAAAATGGAGCTGAATCAGCCAAATGGCGAACATAAATCTCAAAACACTACAGAACTGAACATTGGTATTTTGGTGAAATCCACACGATTGAGGCTGACGAGCTAATAAAAACTTCTTTTACCAATTATTATAAATATATAGACAGAGGACAAATAGCTATTGAAGAATGTCAAATCTAAAATTTTGTATAGGTGTAGTGGATAATGGTAGGCCCGAACTCCCAATCTTATGGTTAGTAGCCAAGTATCATACTGATCAAGCAAAAGGGACCCTTCAGCTCGAAGGATATTAATTGGCTTATATAGCAATCACCACAGAGTATCCCCCCAGTGAGTTTGGCGAACGATACTTATGTGAAGTGGTGGTGAAGTTAATAATTGTCGTATTTAATGTACGTCTAGAGCTTTGAATCGACGATAGAGGGCACCACGACAGTTGAAGAAAGCTATGTGCAAAGATTGCGTTTATTCAAGGTCGGTTGCCGGGTGACCATTTATTGGTCTAGCGGATAATGCTAGGTCTGAACTCCCAATCTTATGGTTAGCAGCCGAGTATCATACCAATCAAGCAAAGGGACCCTTCAGCTCGAAGGATATTAATTGGATTATATAGCAATCACCACAATTACAATCTATGTATATAAAAGGCTATATCTATCATCTTAGATATATCCTAGAGAGTTTAATGATAATTAATTGAATAGTTAATTCTTTTATTAATTTTTAAAAAAAATTCATTTCTCAAATCTTTTTACTTTTCTGCATCTTATGCCAATGAGGGAAGGCTGCTGTTTCTTTTTCCATGTCAATATGGCAAGGTCTTTGACGACAAGAAAAATCATTCATGCATGTAAAGAGTTCAGCTATTTTTTCTGACTGTTGAATTTTAGAGACAACACTGAATTTTTTTCTCCATGCCATTGAGTCCATCTTAATAGTGTTTCAGTTATTGTTTCAAAGGAATGTATTTATTTAAAAAATAATTTATGCTGCGAAAACTAAACACTACTAATTGATTGATCTTTCAAATTCATTATAATGCACTTTTGAATTAAATTTCAAAAGAATTAAGAAAATTAAAAAAAATTTATTGAATTTTCATGGCCTATAAAGTCATGGAAAATTAAAATCTTATTTCCCACATGCACAGTGTGTTATTTACATCCTGATTACCAATGAGAATAATAAATTTTATGTTAACTATTTAAAATGTTGAATTTATTTTTGTCCAATATTGATTGTTATGATTTTGAACACAATTAGTAATGGCAACTGATCTTGTATTAGCATACACTATTATCGTTAAACAGCTATTTACTACTTTTAGTTTAGTAAAATGTTAATTGCAACTCCTTAGTATTTGTTATTATTTCACCAATTTAGAAACCACAGAGTTAATAGCAAGGATTTTTAATTTTAAATCAGTATTCTCATTTCCATAAAAAGGTCAGTTTGGGTGTAATAAACAAATTTACAAATTGAATAAAATTAACCTTGGGAAAAGCTGCAAATTTCAGCTAGTGGCCAATAAAATCTAAATAAAATTAAGAAATCAAATATTTCATTATTTCTTTCTTTCATATTTTATATAACTCTACAACTTAAATCTAATCTTGTAAATTTATACAAAGCAAATGATATTTTTATAACCATATTAACAATTAAAATTTATAGCTACAAAGCTATCTGTATAGCAACATTTTAGTTAATAATTTGAATTATCTTTTTAAGTTTTACAAGTTCCTATATTGCATTATTTATGCAATTATGAATTATAATGATAAAAATCGTACATAAGAAGAATTTCATGCACATTTCTAATAATATTAATTATTATGTAACAAGAATATAACTCACTTTTTTATGATACCAATTTAATGCTGATATCAATGAAGACATATTTACAAACTATAAACCGAATAACAACGTTTATCGGTAAATAACTTCAATTTGATCCAATCTTTCATGATTTTATGCCTAAAAATTAAAACACATTTTCTAGTTAACCAAACACGTAATAAAATGCATAAAAATATTAACTGCTTATATAAAATAAAACCTATTTAAACATTGCTAATTTGATACTCGATACTTCACACAGAACAATAAATGTTTTTAAATATATTTCACTTTAATGGAATATAAAAAAGATAATCCTATATTTTTAATGATGGTAGGAAACATTTTTGGCAATGTATGTGATTACATTTTAGAGAAAATTTTCATCAGCAATAAATAAAAAATTGACGAGCAAAAAGTTTTGGAAGATTTGATGAAGTACAATTATAATAATGATAACTTATGTATAGTAAAAAACACCAATGCACCGCTTTTAGAATATGCACATTGATTTCTTGAGCAAAAAAAAAAAATCATATTTAACGAATTGTGAAAAATTATTTGATAAATTTTACTAATAAACACGGTAGGAAAACATATAGAAAAAAATAAATTCTTTGAAAAATCCATCCCAAAACATTTTTTATGAATAAAAAGAAAAAAAAAATACTACAAACACTGAAACATACTAAGTATCACTTCAAATTATTCATTTACTTTCAATTTCACCCGCTCAGTTCACAGGTGATGTAAACAAAACCACCTTCAGGAGCAGGAAGGAATACAGTAAAATAGCAAGAAAATAAACGATGAAGAAAAAAATTGTCTGAAATTCATCGATTATTATATAAAAATGTTAAATTAATATTTTAAATTTAAGAGCAACACTAACTACGGTGAACATTAAGTAACTTTAAATCGAATTTTAGGTCAAAGAATAATTAAATTCCATATAAGTACTTTTGAAAATAAATTATAATCAAATATTAATTTAGTAACTCTCGAACACTGAAATATCAATCGTTATTCAAAACAGTTAATGGCTCAGTCATATTAAAAATTTTAGTAGGGAATAATTGAGGCTACTTTAAAAAAATTATTAAATACTGAGATTTCAAAAATTTTTAATATTCGAAGTTCATATTGGTGAGATATTTTTAAAATGGAATCTTTCATTATACTATTGAGATTGATTTACAGATTTTTTTTTTTTCAATCCCCGCTCCCTCTTTCTATTAAAGAACGATTATGCAAGGCTATTACTTAATAGAAAAGTGACAAATAACCTGAATTTTAGTTTTGCATTCGTAACACTTCAAAATTTAATGAACATAAAGTACCAAACTTAAGCGAATAATTCAAGATGTTTAATCATTTGAAGATAGAATTCTATGTTTACGTAATTTCTTGCAATTTCATTTACTTTGAAAATGTTTTTAATTTTACTAACCTTTATCGTTTCTAACCTTCGTTTTATCTTTTTCTCTGCATCGTCTTTAAAAAAAAAAATTGTGGCGTGCTGTGAAATTCATAGTAGTTTAATGTTTGAGCAGTAAAATAAACATATTTTCTTTTTAAAAAATGTTATTTTGTTCACCATTAATTTTTTATCAAATTATTTATCTTGAAATAGTTGACATTAAAAAAAAAATGCCAATTTTTGAGAAAAAAAAAAAAAAAGAAAAAGAGCAAAACAGGGATTGAGATGTATTGCCATATTTCTATTTTACATTTCGCAAACATATGATGTGAGAAATTATGCGTGCGCAGCTTATGTAAGATGGAAATGATTACTTCAAGATTTATTTATTAGTATATCGCAAATTATATTGTCGAACAAATTTTTCAAGTTTCTTATTACAAGAAATCGAAATGCTTATTTCATTTATTACTGTAGACTTCTGTCTGTTTGAGTGTCTCAGAATTCAGTTGTTTTTGTGATCGATTGCTATAAAATCTATCAGGTAAGCGAAATTCGTTTATATACGATTAGATTTATGGGTCTTTTTGCAGCACAAGTTCTTACTTCTGACTAAATTTTTGGAGATACTTCCTATATCTGTGGTATATAATCTTTCTGAAAATATCCATTTTAAACTTAACATGAACATTAATGGTCATATTTTTCTCCTCAATAAAAATACATATCATTTAGTTTTCATGAGGCGTCATAATTTTTTTTTGTTTAATATTAAAGTAAGCACAAATAAATCTGGAGATTTCTCATAATTAGTTTATGTAATGAAATAATAGGAAATGTTTTTTGACATAAATTTGATTCTGGTGACTGTTATTTTTTAAAAATTAAATCGAAGGTAATTATGATACCAATAAATTTATTTTTGTCATATTATAAGTATACTTTCGTCTGTTGCTTTCTAAATTAAAATTAATAAATTAATCTGAATTTCTATTTCATTGATTTTGGAAATTAACCGTGTTATAACTTACAAATTTATAATTCTTAATATTTTAAGTGTGTCTGTTATTTCAGTAAATAATTAATCATGCATAAGCATTGTATTTTTTAAAGTATTATTATAAGAAATTTTTATTGTGTTATGCTATATTGTTGTTTATTGAAAAAGTGAATTCAATTTTTGTACTGCTTTCAAATGCTTCCTCCTCTTTTACTTATTAAGAAACTATAGTTTTGATTATTTTAGATTAAACTAATTTTTTTTTTGCTAATATTTCAGTATTCATTTTTGTAGAAATTTATTCATCTTTCAACATTTTTTTAATGTGTTTTATTTCATAATTAAAATAATTGCCTGGCTTTATGCCTTAAATTTTTTCTACAGAAATGATTTTATCAGGACATCTCATTGTTCTGAAAACATATTTTTCCATATTTTCATAAGTATTCTTTGCTTATTATTATTTTGATTTTTAAAAAGAATATACTAATTTTTTTCATTTATGGATATTTGTAGCTTTTTTCATTTTAGTGATATTAAAAAAATCATTTTTGACAAATATTATTAGGTTTATTTATTTAAATTTGATATTAAAATTATTTTTAACTAAATATGACAATTTTTCATTATCTCAATTTTTATATCATGGCTAATTCAAACTAAAAAATAGACTTACTAGTTCAATGCTTTAATGTTTTTTCACTTGTTACATTTTTAATTCACTAAATATATTTCATTCTATAAAATTCTTGATAATCTACTTTAAAATAAAATGTGCTGGTGTGAGAGAGTGAATTAATATTTTGTCATATGTCTATGAATTATTTTACTTTAAACCATTCTTTGTGTCACATTTACATTATTGTGTAATTATATCAATCATACTGTAAGATATTTAACATCTAAGTATGTGTGATGGCTCATAGTATGAGGGATATTCTTTTTTCTTTTGTTTTTTAGACTAATTTGTCAATGTAAATTGCCCATATAATGTTATTATTATAGCCTCAATTGCAGATTGTAGATATTGTAGCCTCAAGGTTTGCAACTGAAATGAAATGCTAATGGTATTTTTTAAAAATTAAAATATATTCTTGGTAGCATATAAAGTTTCATTGGCAAATTACTTAACTTAAAAATTATTGCATCTTCTCTTCAGAATTAAATTTAAATAAAATTTTTGAGCATTGCATGACAATACATATATTTACTGTCATCTAAAGTAAATTCGGTAGAAATTGGTACACTCATTGATATTAATCATAATTTATTCATTTTACATAAAATGCATAACATTTTCAGATTTAATGATGCATTTTCTGAAAAATTTATTTCTACCATATATTATTACTATTGCTTAATTTTATCAAAGTGAAGATCTAGAAGTAAGAATACTTGCTGAGATATATGTTATGCCTACAATTTTATATTTTTATTTTAAAATAATTAATGAATTTGTTTTATGCAAATCTTAGTTTTTAGTTTCTTTATGTGTTCATGCCTATCGTGCTTGTATTTAGATTCTGTGTCCATATAGTTACAAATTTATTTAAAATATTGGCATTTATTGAAATCATACTTGGTGATAATTTAATTTTATATTTTATGACAATTATATATTAATTGTTACTTAATTACTATCTTCTAATATTTTTGAATTATCCCTCCATTTAAGATTTAGAATTTTGCTATAGGAGTTTTTTTTTTTTTTTTTTTTTTTGTTTGTTCAACTTCTTTTTTATCATTTATTTTAATGAGAAGCCTATTGAGGTTATTAAAAAAATATTCCATTAGTTTGATGTATGTTGAAATACTTTTTTTTAGGAATACCACATTGTTACAACTGAAAATTTCTTTTTTAGATAATACCATTTCACCAGAAATATAGTTATCATGAGGAAAATTCAATGTTTTGCTATGAATCCTATTTTATGTTAAAATGAGCATTTTGGTCAGCTTATTGGTTCATCAAGAATATTATTGAGATCATCATTAAATCTGTATTATTTTAATAATGCTTAATACTACATCTTGTTTAGTACACATCTGATAAATTAAGTGTGTGGGTAATTTCGTTCAAATCACACATTGTCTTTTCCAATTGTAGAATTTCACTTTCTGATTCCTCATGTAATAAATGGTAAATAACTAGGAAATTCTTTCCAAACTTTCCAAAATGACAAGAATGCATGTGGTTTGATGAAATAAAGAAAACAATTAGAATTTCATTGTAACAAGGAAATCTGTTTGTAAACATTCTGTAAAATACTGAACAATCTTTTTTAATTAAACTGACATTATTAAAAAGATAACTTTTAAATTTAATGATAAAAACTGTTTTTATGTAATAACACTTTTCGAGGATATTGCGGGAAAATGCTAAAATTTTACTTAATTTTAATTTTGAATCAGTTGTTCCATAATTCATATACCAGACGTCAAAAAAAAAATTGAATTTGGATAATGTTTGTGAACAATCTGTGCTGTAAGCATCAATACATAGACACAAAACACATTATTTTTTATTATCAGCATTTGATTTATTTTTACTTATTTAAGTGTTTCAGTTTTAAAAGAAATGTCAAAGCCATGTCATAAAATTTAAAGGATGAATGATAAATATTATTTTAAACCTATTCATTAGAAGGTGTATGCACAGTTTATAGTCTCAGCATTGAAGTTAGTACGAATTTGTCTTTTTATTTCCTCTGCAAAAATAGGATAATATGATTTACTATTTTAAATAAGAAGCTTAATAAGTAGTGGAATAAAATCTGTAAAACAACTTTATTTTTATTGTCTTAATTGTTAATTATTTAAAATAAATTTGAAATGATATTTATATTTGATGTATAATAAGATTTAAACTTTTCAATCCCTTATAGCTTCAGCATCCTTAGAATGCATACAAATGCTGAATGCTTGAATTC
Source organism: Argiope argentata (assembly GCA_026289955.1). Classification (NCBI taxonomy): domain Eukaryota; kingdom Metazoa; phylum Arthropoda; class Arachnida; order Araneae; family Araneidae; genus Argiope; species Argiope argentata. The sequence continues at coordinate 1,557,680 of JAOUZG010013036.1, forward strand.
CTCTTTTAGAGACGAAACTAACTTCCTAGCCATCCCCCCTCGTTCTTAAAGCCATATGACAGTTCTTAGGGAGATTTGTATATGAAAGAGGATTTAACATAGTGGATGGTTATTGTTGAAGAAAAGGAAATCAATTCATCTGTCTTCAGAACCAATAACTCTTAAAAACAAAGTTTGTGGTTTAGATATGCAATCAAATCTTAATCTTGGTTTAAGTAAACTTTAAGGCTTAACAGTTAAAAGCAAGAAATAATCTGTCATTGAAATATAATAGGGAATGTGGTTACAGTGAACACAAATTTTATCCTCGAGTCACTTGATTTCATCTTGTCTTCACCAAAATAGGGTTTTACTCCCTCTATTATTATTTCTACTCTATGGTGAGACCATGTAGTGTTTATATGATACGCAGTTGGCTGCGCCCAAGAAGACCATATGTTTAACTGAATTCTTAACTCCAAAATTATATATTGTCCTGGTTGACAGTTATGCAGATGCACATGCATGTCTATTTGAATACTGTTATAGTGGCATTTTGTGTTTTGAATTGAGTAATTTCACTTTCAATATCAAATTGAGTCAGAACATATTCACGCAAGGGATCTATCATCAGAGTACCTCATTTGGATATGAACATTGGATGGTTAGAGAGCCAATTCCAATATGCTTGTCATCCAATTGCAGTTCAAAGTTATTAAATGTGTTCATGCTAATGAGGTAATTATGAAGCTTAAAAATGACGCTGTAATCAAGCAGTTCAATTAAGAAATAATAATTAAAAAATTGGATTTTAAAATCCCCTCCCTGACACTAAATACAACAACCGATTAATTTAAAGCAATTTCATTGAATTGTTATGTCTTGCATATAGAGAAATGCTGGTTTTATATATTTATTTTATTTCTTCTCCTTGTTTTAAGTAGAATTCGGTAAAATTAAATCAGCCATTTAAGATTTTGGAGAGAAATTTTTAATTTTTATTTGTTTATCCTTCTTTTATTTATTTATCATTTTTAAGATTTATCATTCTTTTTGAAATTAATTATTCTGATGTAATTTTTTGTTGCAAAGATTAATTGACTAAAAAAATGATTTGAGATTTTGGGATCACGTAGAGTAACTTAATTATTCTTTTCTAAATGCTTCTGCTAATTTTCCGAAGTCAAACTGTATTGAAATACAAAATAAATGAACTATAAACAACAGCTGTTCATCATTTATATATATATATATATATTTGCTTTTAATCATATCGTTATGAGATTACCCCGTAAAAAAAATTCAGAAGGCAAAGCATTTTTTGACAGCCGATTCAAAAATTTTAAAGAAAAATCCTGTTTTTTATTCTATTACATCATATACAATTATAAGCTGGAATAACTCCCATCTTTTATGCATTGCCCGATACAGATAAATTTGGACAATACTTCAAAGAACTATTTTTGTTTCGGAAGTCTATAAGAAAATTCGAATTTCTATTATTTTACTGGAACATTTTTCAAATAGGGAGGGAAAAATCGATTTTGTATCTTTCTCTTCGAATACTCGCTTCTTCTGTACTCATTACGCACGCACGTGAGTGCGCGCGCACTCTCAAAAACACGAGAAAAAGCCATTTAGTATAATGATTAGAAGATTGAATTTCGAATTTAATTCGATTACAATCGATTTTTAGTAAAAAGGTTTCTTGCACCTAACCCATGTTCGTAAAAATATACTAAACAAATATACATTGCGTTTCATTTTAATCCGGAGAATTAAGCAATTTTAAAGAAACAGATGATAAAAACTTAATTTTCCTTTTAAAAAGTTGTGGAGAATAGGGATTAGATTAAAAATTGTTTCTTAACTTAATAAAGTATAACATTATAAAAACTTAAGATCCTTTTAGCTCTAGAGTACTGGAAATCCTAGCTAGAATCCTAGAGTACTGGAAAAAAATAACATCCTGTGCTACTGCTTCGTGTTACAGAGAAAATAAGAGCTTAAGCCAACTTAAACATATCTATTGCATTTTTATTGACATTTAATTTACTTGAAAATTAAAAAAATATATATTTGCCTAAAGAAAAATAACCTTAGAAAATTTTATGCTGAATAAGAAAACAAAGATAGTGGTAATTATAAAGTATATATATTTTTCTAACGATAAGTTGGAATTGTCTGAAAACACTTTAATTTCTGTGGTGATTGATTAAATTTTTTAAAAAAAAATTAGACTTTTTTGTTTTCTGAAAGTGTTTATTAGTATAACGTTTATCTTATGTTCATCTATGCATTCACAAAGTTTCGCATTTTTGTTAAAAAGTTGAAAGGTATATAGTAATTTTTTTTTAATTTAAAAGGATTAATAAAAATTTAGACAAAACATTATTTTAGAAAGGCAAATTTATAGAAAAACTGTCATATGTAAATTTTTGTCTAGTTGTATATAATTCAATAATCGTGACTTCAAAAATGTTACTAATCACGCACAGTTTTATTCGATTTGTATAGTCGATGGTTGCAACATAAACTTTATAAAGATAGGAAGAGAAGCTGACCACTTAAGATACCTCAGACAAGTATTGAAAAGACGAGCAGAAAATAAAATTCTTCCTCGCATTTATGTACTTTGTACAAGAATGCTTTGTTTCAATATCAATGAATTTTTGATCTGACAGTTTATGCTGTGTATAATCGCAATGCCAGCTTAGTAGAAAAATACAAACGTCATTTTCCAGATTCCCAGCATCTTTCTATAAAGTGTGTTCGCAGAATGGTTTGCAATTAGAAATTACAATTATTATTTTTTTTATTTTGCAAAGGAACGAGGAGGATCTGATTTTATGCAAGTGATGCAAAAAACTGAAATTTTGGTTTATTATAAAAGTCATTTTCATACTAGTTTATGAGAATAGATTAAAATTCAACACCCCCAAAACCGAGATATAGATAATATTTCTACTAAATGACATTTATATTACACATGTGGGGCACGTGGATTGATGCAAGAATAATTGGATAACTAGGCGATTGACATCTAGAACTTTGGAAGCGGAGTCCTTCCTTAGGTAAAATCAAATCACCCCCCCCCCCCCCCAAAAATATAATTTTGGGTAAACCAATATTGCTGTAATCAAGAAAAAAATATCAATCTTCAAAATTGAAAGTTTTGGAACTGTTCATTTCTCGTACGAGAGGTTCGACATTAGTGCCGATTTTCTCGTATGAATGTCTGGAATGGCATTTTTTGAAACTCGTTTGTTGATTCCATTTTTTTACAGCAATTTTCTAAATGGCGGTCATTGTTCCGAGTTAGTTTTGAATGGCATTATGGCTGAACTAACTTTGGCATTACACGTTCTGTAGATCTTTGTCGACGAATTAAGGCTAAGGCTACTTCACTAAGCTACTAAATCGCAAATGGCGAACACGATCGCATATGGACTATTGTTAAAAGAATGGTAATTTGTGTAAATGTTTAAAGTCTTAATGTGTTATTTAGTTATTTCTTTATTTAATAAAAATTAATAGATGCATTTTTTTCTCCTTGTTCTACCCTTTCTGTGATATGTACTGCATCTTCAAACGCCTGTCTTAAATATGGAAAGATAGTGTAATTCAATACATTTGCCTTTAAATACCTCAGGAAATTTTACAGATAGACGCACGAAACTTTGTACATGATACATAAATGTAAAAAAAAAAAAAAAAAAAAATCTCTTACTAATACTTTTTCGCATATGTGGGATAATTAATTTAATTTTTCGATCATTTTTTTTTTCGTCTCTTTGTACATCGCAAAAATATTTTTGTAACATTTATGTACATTATTTGACGAAACTTAGCAATTGTTAGTCTTAATTGCCGTCGTTAAGAAAATAGGCGTTTGTCCAACTTTCTTTGGAGCACCGTGCGCAATTCAAAGTGTAAATTAGTAAGACAAACCAATCATTAGGAACCCAGCCCCAGCCCATTTTTATCTCGGATGAAATTCGATGATCTCTAGATATGTCATCGATTGTTGCCTGTGACTCTTCAATCTCCACTTTCAAGAGTAAAAGCACTACTTTTCTTTATATTTAGGGCTGGAAACCATGATAGAGTCTCTAAGCACAACCACTGAATCGATTTTGGTATTTCATTTTATATGAAATGTTAGGATCCTTATATTTCATCAATTTTTATTTCATACTAGCCGCCTATGGCGACCATTCGGTTCGCCAGTATTAATGTTCGCTAAAATTTTCATATAATATTTTATGTAGCTGTGTCTCATAACAGGTTTCTCACCAAAAAAATTTTTAAACCAAACAAATTTTGATAATCATATAATTTATTGGTAGTATTATTTTCTTCAGATGTTCTGTTCATTGTACTACTCATATTTCTCTTTCTATCCGAGCAATGATTGTCCCGGAATTGATATTTTACGTAAATGGTGGAGGGAAAGGTCTAAAATTCTACGTTTTTATAGAATAAGGAGATTCTAATTTTCATAAATGTAAACACACTAAACAAATAAAGACACAATTGGTTTTCAAGAGATGCAAAAGTTTAAAAATAGCTTGGAAAATGCCGCGCACAAAGGAAATAATGGTGACACACACACACAACCTTCTTCTCTTTTTTCCAATCCTTTTTTTCCTCACTGCTTTACTTTTTACAAACGTTTTTTTTTTATCGCTTTATTTTTTTTCTTCCCTGTCCAGACTTTATTTTGAGCAGGCATAGATTAAATATTCATACAGACTAATAATAAAAGCAACCATTTTCTTTCTTTTTTAAACATCCCGTTATCTATAAATGAAAACCAACTGACTTCGCGCATTTCTTTCTAAACAAATCATAATTTATTACTTCCTGCTATCTCACTCAGTTGGTGTGGGGGAAGGAAATGCAGATTTTTGGCGGGAAAGTAAGAAAAGTGTCGTTTTAACTATTTTCCTAGCAGTTTTTTTTTTTTTTTTTTTCATTTTTTCTCCCCATAAGAACCATACTCGTGTCTTAACGAAAATATTAAAAAAAAAAATTAGCCGAATTGATCGAGCCGTTCTCCAGTTTTGCGCTTAGCAACGCATTCCGAGATCCATTTTTATTATAATAGATGAAACCTAATGACGCCTGAATCTGTCATCATTGATCGCTTCTCCCACCCTCTCACTACTCCCCCTTTTTGTAAGATGTCATAAAACTAAGTCTACGACGTTGAACGATTTCAGCAATTTTATTCACCAATATATATATATATATATATATATATATATATATGCAATTTTATTTACAAATATATATATATATATATATATATATATATATATATAATATTTGGAACCAGTCTATCAGTCAATGAACCAGTCTATCTGAATCATAACCATTTGTTCGATTTATTAATTGTTATTTCACGCCATATGCGAATTCCTGTTTTCGAGAGAAATCTCGCAACGCTACTTCATATTCATTTTGTGTAGATAAAAAAACCCCGACTGATTTCTTCAGCGCCAACCACTGTAGTAAGAAAAATTTATGGCCCCTGCATGCGTTATTAATGGTCACTTACATACCGTGCTCCATTTTTGAGATATGTCATTAATTAAGGCGTAATAGAGCCTCAGAAACTGAATGGATTTCACCAGTAAACTTTTCAACGTGGCAAAATTAGATAATTATCCATAGCGTTCTATATTTGTGGTGAAAGCGTGATTTAAAATAGGCTTTAAAAAATTCTACTAATAAGATAAAATATTGTTCATTATACTTCACATGACTGAAATAAAAGGACTTACTTATTTATTAACATGTTAAACGAAGGGAGCTATTTCTTAATTAGGATAGGTTAATTGTATCTATTCTATGCATAATAACAGTTGAGAAGGAAATTTTCGGCGTTTATTTGAATGAATTAATCGTTTTGGTAAATTGCGTGAATCCTATTTTACTTTACTAAAAATGGAAAGAACACGGAATATTTTCTGCAATTCTAGACAAAGGCAGTGTCGCAAGCGAATTCAGAATAGTTGGTTACTCTGCCTATAGAATCTCTCTCGTTTTCTTTTTCCTCTGTATTAAAAAAAAATATCGTGTGAGAATTCTGAATGTAAACTTGAATTGCTTGCCGTGTTTTCTGTGATTAATTATTTATTAGTGGTTATTTTGATACTTGAATTCTTGTTTTTCCATGTTAATTTTAGAAAAGAAAAAGTACTTATTTGCATTATAACCAGATTTTTGTGCCATAAAATATAAACAACCAAAACAAATCTCACTTGTCAAATATTCTTTCCAGTTTTTTTTTAAATTTATTTTTTTATAAAAAATTTTGATTGATGGAAAACTCTTGATTGTCTTTTTTTAAAAATAATCTCGTTAAAAGGCTGCAGTTTTGATTTTGTTTTTAAGTAATACGAATTGAAAGTATTTGTGAGTATTTGTGTGAAAGTATTGTACCTTCAATATTTTCACCACTTGTGTGAAATTCATAAAGGAATTTCAGCTGGTTGCTCCAATAATCGTCATTCCCCTGGAACGGTTTGTTTGATTATCCTCTGTAATATTCTCCACCAAAACGAGTTAGAATTATCAATGGAAAATGTCTTTACTGTTTAAAAATTCGTAAAAAAAAAATTGCGTTAGTAAATTTTAAAAGAAGTTGTTTTTCTTCGTTATAATACAATATAGAGAAGATACATAAAAGTATTCTTATGTCCAAATTTGGTATATGAGCCTATGATGCAACGGATGTTATTGATATATTTTTTGTCTCATTTTTTTTTCATCATTAATTTTCTTATAATATACCGTATCATATTCTATTAGATATGAGAAACTTGTGTATTTCTATTATTGAAACAACGGTTTCCAACAAAAACATATCTGCTATTAATTCTGTAAAGTGCTGAAATCTCACTATTTGTGGTCAAGATTATAATATAAATTAGACACTTCTGTGATTTTCTTCCTCCGAAAAATTGTACTTTTGCATGAGAAAGGAAAATAAGTTGCAATTTTTGGAAGAATAAAATGTGTACAACAATCGTTTTTGTATCTCATAATTTTCTGATAATCAAGGTTTTGAAAAAAAGTTTTTGATAGACATTTAAAGACCATCTCCCCCCCCCTTCCCTCGTTGAAGAGTGGATTGGTTTGAGACACTAGTTTAACAGCTTGTCAAGTGATGTAATAATGCTGGATTCCTCTTTGTGTACGTAACGTTTTAACTACATAGATTTGCCAGCGTTTTTCTTCATTTCGGAAGCGCGGGAGCAGACTCATGATTTTCATTGGTCCTCGACTTACGGACCTAGACCTCTTTATGGCGTCATCCGCCCACGGAATGACGTCATCTTTAGAAATAAGCTGTGCAAGAGAAAAATGCTTGAGTTGCGAATTCTACAGCAGTGGCCTTCCTTTCAATTATGCACCTTTTCTCCTAGCCTGCAGGTTCATGTTCGAAGGCTTTACAATTGACTCTATTATTTCTTTCGTTGCATTTTTTTTAAAACTCTGAAGCTTTTGTAATTGGTTATTTTTTTTGTTGCAAGGTATTTTCTCCATTAAAAGGCGCGGTTGTGCCATATGTTTCTTTGCACTAATCCACATATGTTGTATACTTTTTTAAAATAGAATTATTTGTTGTGGAATGTTCTGTGTACGAATCAAGTTGCTCGCTAAAACTTAAACAGCGGAAAGTTATTTTCCCTCCGTAACGTGCTTTTTATTGTATTCTTAGAAGACCAAGTCACTTGATCACGAATCGCACACCTTCTAAATTCATTTCGATTGAAATTGCAATCAATGTAAAATAAACTGTGAACCTGTGTACCTTTTCTGAGAAAAATAAGCAACTGAGAATCGGTTTGATTGATTTTCCCTTTTTTTTAAACTGAAAATTTATTTTAATGGGTCTTTAATAGTCGGATTTTGTTTTTCAATGTGTGATGGCTTTTTCTTAGAGCTTTATATTTTAGCAAACAATTTATCATAAATAACAATTTTGGTTTCTTACTTTATTTATTTATTTTGAATATTGGCAATAATTTTGCCTGTAGACATTCAAAATTCTTATTCATTCTTCTGCGTTTTTCAGTATAAAGAGTGGAATAACTTTGACGTCAAAAACGTAATTTCACTCTTATTGCAGATATAATTTGTGCGTTTTTTATTTTGTCCTTTTTTCTTTTGTATTTTAAGCATAAATTGCTTAAATTTTCGTATATTCCCGCTAAGGAAATATTTCCAAGGTCAAATTGGAATAGATAGTATGCCTCGATTCTCTTGGATTTCCTTTGAGCATTATGGTCTTGTAAATTGCGTCATATAATTACGTTTGTTATTTTTCATAACCCTTCTTTTCTTTTTTTTAACTCCACATTTCAAATTGCTTGACATAATCAAAAATTAGATCATATTATAAACATAATCATTTCTATTACAATTTAACAACAGCAACTAAGTTATCTTAAAATTAAATAATAGTAATTTATGTTGTTTTAGAATTATTTAAAACTTAAATAATTGTTACTTGATTTTACTTAGTTGATGTTATTAAATCACATTATAAACGTAAATTTGTTAAATTTTAATCTAAAATTAAAAGCAGATTTAAAATATGCCACTCCTCTATAAAAATAATTATCTACGCTTATAGTCGGGTTTTGTTCCTGCGACATCTTGGCATTTGCAAACTCTTGAGTATCTTATTTATTATAATAAACTAATAGATGCAACCCGGAGTTAAAATTGTTTTATGTGTATTGATTTTTTGTTGCAAAATTTACCGTTATATAAAATAAAGCAGTATTCAAATTTCTTTTATCGTCTGGAATGTTATTTAATTAAAATTAGAATGTCAGTTGAAGGACTCTTACAATTTTTGTACTTCCTAGATTAGTAATATATGTTTCATTGGTGCAGGAATTTCGTTCACGAATTCATAAAAAATGTGAAAAAATTAAAGCAGAAGTTTTCCTTTTATTGATTGTTACTTGTCTCATTCTAAAGATTTTTTTCTTAGACTTTCGTTTGTTTTATTTTGTTTATCATATAAACACTATTTTAAAGAAACAATGACAAAAATATTCTTATCAGAAATGTATTAGCTTAAAAGAGAATTTAAAAAAGTAATGATAGATTTTTTAAACTACTTTAATTGCCTACAAAATGAGTATTTATAAATTTTCTTAGAATCGTATGTGTTAAGTTTTATAAAAACACTAGCCGCCTTTGGCGACCAGTCGGTTCGCCAGTATTAATGCTCGCTAGAATTTTCATATATTTTATGTAACTGCGTCTTATAACAGTTTTTTCACCAAAATATTTTTAACCCAAACAAATGTTGATAATCATATAATTCATTTATAGTATTATTTTCTTCAGATGTTCTGTTCATTGTACTACCCATCTTTCTCTTTCTATCCGAGCGATGATTGTCCCGGAATTGATATTTTACTTAAATGGTGGTGGGAAAGGTCTAAAATTCTACGTTTTTATAGAATAAGGAGATTCTAATTTTCATAAATGTAAACACAACAAATAAAGACACAATTGGTTTTCAAGGGATGCGGAAGTTTAAAAACAGCTTGGAAAATGCCGCGCACAAAGGAAATAATGGTGACACACATACACCCTGCTTTTCTTTTTCTTTTTTCTCTCCTTTTTTTCTTCACTACTTTTCTTTTTACAAACCTTTTTTTCTTTTTGTTAATTTTTTTTCTTCCCTGCCCAGACTTTATTTCGAGCAGGCATAGATTAAATATTCATACAGACTAATAATAAAAGCAACTATTTTCTTTCTTTTTTAAACATCCCGTTATCTATGAATGAAAACCAACTGACTTCGCGCATTTCTTTCTAAACAAATCATAATTTATTACTTCCTGCTATCTCACTCAGTTGGTGTGGGGGAAGGAAATGCAGATTTTTGGCGGGAAAGTAAGAAAAGTGTTGTTTTAACTATTTTCCTAGCAGTTTTTTTCATTTTTTTTCATTTTTTCTCCCCATAAGAACCATCCTCGTGCCTTAACGAAAATATTTAAAAAAGAATCAGCCGAATCGGTCGAGCCGTTCTCCAGTTTTGCGATTAGCAACGCATTTCGGGTTGCATTTTTGTTAATATAGATTTGGAATGAAAGCTGATTTATTTGTTCTCATGTGAGAACATGATATTGCTTTGGTTAGGAAGTTTTGATGTTTCCGAAATATGCGGGTAAAAAATGTGTTTATATGCTTTCACAAATTTTGCATTGTTAACTATTACATATGCTTGTTTGAAAGATGCGTTTTCAAATAGCTGACCTGCTTTTACCAGTATAGCTTTAATATTACGTATGCTTCGTTGAAAGCAGGTGCGTTTTTATTTCGCATGATTCATTAAAATGCGGAGATAAATTACAATCACGAAGGCGAATTCTTTGATTAGCGCAATATATCTTCTTCACATGAGTAAAAGTAACTATTTAAAACATGTCTTAGTGTTTTAAAAATTAAAAAAAAAAAACGCGAATGCAAAAATATTTTACTTCTACTTAATATCAATTGCTTTTTGTTCGTCGTTTCTTTGAAATGACGTCATCTTCAAGCTCGATTAAGATTTCTTACTTTTAAATAATTAATATCGCTCTCAGAAGATTATCGTTTGGTACTTTTTTTAAAAAAATTTTTCAGTTTTAACTGTCGCACTTCTGTTATATATTTTTATTTTGTGATTTTATTTATTTTAATTCATTAATTGAATTAATTTTGATATTACAAACGATCAAGAAAAATTTTCTCTTGCATTTATTGTTTAAAAAATATCGCATTTCCTATTTATTTCATTTTATTTAATCACGTGATATAAATTATATTTTAGTTTTATTTTTGGTCGTAATCAGCTTTTTTTAATCAGAACTTCTGAAAATATGATGGCAACATTTTATTAAAAACTGATTTTTTTTTAGATCCTCGCGAATATAAAATTTTATTTTGTTTATTTTTATTTTATTGTTGAAAAAAAACGCGATTAAATTAAATGTTTAAAAATTCATTAAAAATAGAGTTTTAATTTATAGGTAAAAAAATTAGTATCATTGAAAAGCTAATTTTTTGCGCTTTAACATGATGCAAAAATCAATTTTGTGCTGTAATATTTTCGGAAGTTTTAGTGAAAAAACGTTAAAATTTGGCTTATTTTTTAATTAATTAAAATTTTAATTAAAAATTCAAAAAAGGGCTCCAAGGTGCACATTCCCGGCCCCCAAGGTATACATGTACCAAATTTGGTAGCTGTAAGTCGAACGGTCTGGCCTGTACATCGCCAACACACACACACACACACACACACATTGTGCTTTATTATAAGTAAAGATAAATCAATGAAAAAAAATCGCACAAAATTAATTTTATGTTATTGAAAAAGAAAAAAGTTTTAATTTTTTTAAGATAATGTGAAAATAAATTTTCTAGCATACATTTCTCCGAATTACTATGGAAAACATATAAAATGTTGGTTACTTTCTCGTAGGAGGCTTGAAGGGTGTTTTCGTTTGACATAAGTTTATTTTTAAGCAAGGTTTAATCTCTACTTTAAGACCAACAAAATCATTGTCGAAAAAGGTTCTAAAATAAAAGAGAAATAGTGGCAGAGTATTAACCCTTTAACGGTCATAAGGAGTGGGCAGTGGAAGAAAAAAGTTCACTTTTTTACCTTCTCTGAATTCCCACGAAAAAGTATTAATGTCAACTGTCAAACTTTTTAATGTCAAACTGTCAATTTACAATCATAAATGTTGCCTGAATTAAAAAATATGGATGTTAAACGGAATTTCGGTAAAAAAATTTATAAAAATCATGGTGGTGAAAATATCGCCTCTAACTGATAAAGAGTTAAAACGGTTAACGTTGCTCAGCAAAAAGTTAATAATAGTCGAAAGAAAAAATTACGCAAGAATAAAATTGGTAGCATGAAAATGTAATAAATAAATAAATAAAATAAAAAAATCTGAATAATCTCTTTGAAGTTTCTCAGGGGGAGGGGGGGGGGAAATATTGGTTAAATTTTTATTGTCTGAAGCGAGTACAGCCGTCGTACAAATGTTACACTTATTCGCAGGAACTTGACACTGTTAGAGCGATTGACATATGGTTGCTTTTTAAGGATTGTAAAAATAAAATTTTCTTCTTATGAAAACTTGGTTAAAAAAAAGTATGAAAATAAAATAAATTTAAAAAGTAGTTGTTCAAAATCAACATTAATTTTAATAAAAAATAATAACAATTGAAAAATATTGATCTAATATAAAATTATCATTTTGGAAAAATTTTGAATTTTAGATGAGTTTAAAAATTTTCTTGTGATATGATTTTTGCTAAAGTTATTACTGAAAAACAGCAAATTTTGGTTAGTATCTAATTAAATATTTAATTAGCATTTGCACTTTGAAAGATTGACGGTTATCTTTCTCTTGTCTCAATAATTTTTAAAAGTTTGGTTGAAATCAGCCTAATTGTTTTGGAGATGTTAAACGTATTTATATGTACAAATAAAGACACAATGACTTTTATTTATATTAAGAATGTTTTAGCTGCTTGAAAACTATTTTTAATATGAATAAAAAAAAAATCTCTCTTTCTCTATGTATAATAATGTTATTGTTTTTTGGCAATATTAGAAGGTGGAAGGGAGGGGGAGGTACAATAAAAAAAACTGAGTGCGACATTTTCCATTGAAGCACGGATATTTATATTTCTAGTTACAGTATTACTAAATGTATCCACTTTTAAAAGTCAAGGACGTCTCGGTTAATTTTGTAATTATTTTCTGTGTCAAATGTTTGATGAAAAGGAAATGCAGAATCATCACTTTTACCGAGAAAAAATACGGGAAGGAAAACCACTATATGGTTATTACAAAATTATTCAAAACAATGATTTTCCGTCGTAGATTTTTAGATCAACTAGATTAATTCTCGTTTATCTAACAACCTATTAATTTTTTAAATGCTTAAGCTACCTTGGACGACCAATGTGTTCGCCCAAAGTGTTGGTATTCCTGGGTTTTAAATTACAATAAGAGATATATTCATTTCATGTTTTGCCTCATTATTTAATAGGACTGAAAACTAGGAATTTAATGGGATAAATCTACTACAAATCCGTGCAAATAGACGAGTTCGTCCAATGGTGATTCTGAATGACAGGGATGTAATGAAAACTCTCTCAAATTTCTGCCGTATCTTCGTTTATCTGTTCGTTGAATTTTCTGTTGTATGAATGAATCACAAGAATAGTGTTGAAATCCTTCAGGAGATGCTTTTCTATGTAGTCTGTTATTCTGATCATACACATTTCAAAAGAAATAATTGCCCCCACCATTGACAAAGTTAGCTTCAACAATCATCTTTTCTTAGTTAGAACTATTTTCATTCTAATTCAGGCTCAACATAACGCAAATAGCATCCACCCGCCAAATTAGGAATCTTTGATTTCATTGGCCATAACTTTCTTTAAACAACATGTTTACACTTCCCTCACTAGATTCAACAGAGAGATTTTACATTTAGGAATATTTAAGAATTGTGATTCATTTGAACGTGAGAAAAACATTAAATTTAAAGATTTAAAATAACAAAGACAATTTTTCGTCCATTCCCATATATATATATATATATATATATATATATATATATATATATATATATATATATATAAGGCCTTTGGATTACCTTTACTTATTATAAAGCACAATGTATGTGTGTGTTGGCGCTGTGCAGGCCAGACCGTTCGAACTACAGCTACCAAATTTGGTACATGCATAACTTGGAGGCGGGGAATGTGCACCTCGGAGCCCTTTTTTAAAATTTTTAATTAAAATTTTAATTAAAAATAAGCGAAATTTGGACGTTTTTTCACTATATCTTCCGAAAATATTACAGCACAAAATTGATTTTTGCATCAAGTTAAAGCTCAAAAAATTAGCTTTTCAGTGATACTGATGTTTTGACTTACAAATTAAAACTCTATTTTTAATGAATTTTTAAACATTTAATCGTATTTTTCAAAAATTTATTTCGCATAAAATAAAAATAAAATTTATCTTCACGAGGATCTCAAAAAGTCAGCTTTCAATAACGCGTAACCATTGCATTTACAAAAGCCCTGATTTTTTAAAAAAATAAGTTAATGACTACCACAAATAAAACAGAAAAATATAATTTTCATCTCATGATTATATGAAATGAAATAAATAGGAAATGTGATATTTTTTAAACAATAAATGCGAGAGAAAATTTTTCTTAATCGTTTGCAATATCAAAATTATTAACTCAATTAAAAAATTGAAGAAAAAAATGTTACAAAAGTGCGACAGTTAAAACTGAAAAAGATTTTTTAGAAAAGCACCAAACGATAATCTTCTGGGTTACGTGGCTACAGCGGACAAGTGGTTCTGTGTCATTTGCGCTCAATCCTATTCGAGCTAACTCATTAGAGGGTGTCATTTGCGCTCAGGGCTTAAAAAGGGTACCACATTATAACTTTTATCTTTGTATGTAAAATTTGGCGATTTTACAATGTGCGCCATATGGTAATCAAACATCGTCACAGTGAGAATGACACTCCATATCTTTGATAACGTTAAAAGGCTGCCGTAGGAAAAATGCTAATGACCGTTACCGCGTTTCAAACGATTGATAAAAGTAATAAGTAGAGTGAGCGAAATTTGCTTTAAAAATTTACTTTAAAGGAACATGTTCATTATTTTCCTACACTGAAGACATTTATAAAAATTATAATTTTGATGCACGTAATACAAATTTAATCTATCAAAGTGAACTATATTTTTTTAATTTTAGAAGGATTTTATCTTTTTATGTCTTAAGGTTTAATTTTATTTAACAAAATGAAAAAAAAGCATAAAAAGTGTTTTTTATTCAAATTTAAATGGATATCAATAATGTTTAGTTCTTTCAATATGTATGTATGCTTTTATGTATATATATTCTACAAACGGATACTTGAAATGAACTAATGTACTTTTTTACGTTTAAAGTTGTTCAAATAAGTTCTATTTTTTTTTTTTTTTTTGGCAAAATAATAAGCGCTTCGGCTATAATAAATTATAAGAATCATATTTAAAATTTAAAAAAAAACATCTGCTGGTTAATTCTCAAGTGGAGAAAAGCATATTTTCAAATCGAAAGTGTTGATAATTACTGAAATTCCTTCAAATCTGAAATACATTACTTCATTTCCTAGCTTATTTACCGTCAGATTTAAATATACATAACCTAATGTACCACAAACGATATCTAAATGCAGCATCTACACGTACTACATTAAAGCGCTTGATTCTCAGATACAGCATCATGTGCTAAAGTTCTATTCGCAGGTAATAAAGTAGTAAATTTCTGTCTAATTTTTTAAAAAGCGGTAGCAGCAGGGATTTAATACCCATTTTAAATCTATCCTAGATCTAAGCATGAAAGAAAGTTAGAAATTAAATAGGTTTCTTTATATTTTATTCCTTCCTTTTTTATCCTTTTTTCATCTCTGAATTTCTCGCCAAAAGTATAGATTCATGTAAATTTAACCTTTATTGTAACCGAAAGTGAAATTACGATAGCAAATGTTTGAATATTAAGGCGTAAGATAAGACTAATTTCATAGCTATGACAGAAAGGTTTCTGAAGTCACATTTTTTTCTAAAAAGCATTACATCGTTGCACTTAGGAATAAGTTTTTCTTTTTTAAATCCTGCTTCCAGACATACTTCCAATTACAAAATTTCATTAAAGAAGGTAGGCAATTTAGCAAAAATTTATATTATATATATATATATATATATATATATATATATAAAATGAAAAACACATTTAAATAATTTGTTGAGAGCAAATAGCAGAGTCGTGGCCGAAATCATGGAGAATACAGGAGAATTGAATTTTTAGTTCTTTTTATTCCATCACGGGAGCAGCCATTATTTACAAGCGAAGGCGACGTGCACAACACAGAACGACACAACGGAATTCACGAAAGCTAAGTGTACAAAAGAGGGCTGGAAATGATTATCCCTGGTCTTAAATACCAAGACATATATCTAAACTAAGAAATGAATTAACTTTATCAGTGGATATTTGATAAATCTTTGCTGATTAATTCAAAAAGTCAGTCCTTATATCACATGAACCCTTTCACATATGCCCAAGTGTTATTAATAAGTGTTATAATGCAATTCTGAATAGGTGTCGAAGGAGTTAATTTGGAACAAATTTTTATGCCCTTTAATCAATACAATTCCAGGATATTTTTTATAATAATTTATTGAAAAGGTTATAAATGTGTTATAGGCTTGAGCGAAGCAGAAATAGAATTTAAACAGCTTGAAATTAATAATGTTAGATTATTCTTTTTTGAGGGGTGGAAAAAGGCTCCCCCAAAGGGGCTTAAATTAGAATTTAAATTATTTTCTGAATTTGATGTTTAGATCAAGAGGTCTATCCATTCAGAAAGCATTTGTAATCATTATCATTAATTGGAGTTGGGAAAAAACTAAAGAAAAAAAAATTATAATTAATATAAAAAGACACCAAACAATATGTGTGCTTTTATATCTTGAGGAATAAACGAATAAAAAAAGAAATGCTACAGTTCATAAAATATCAAACTTGAGTTTAGATTTTATATGTTGATAGGAACTAGAAAATCAAAACCCATTTTGTACCATTGAACTGATTTAATGAATCTGATTTAAATAAATAATGTAATTTTACTTCTACTAAAATGACATAAAACTTGAGTACTAGCGAGTTTAAAAACATAAAATGACATGAAAGCTATGGAGATTTAAAAAATTTCACACTTTTATATCTACAATTATTATAATAAAAATTTTATACACCTATAGTTTTAAACGACTAGTTTTCAAACATTATTTCAATTTCCTTCCAGCTATATTGCAAATATTTGACAAATTAACAATTATTTTATAGGTTTGCTATTCTAAAATTTAATATTATAGTTTTTAGTGACAATTTTTAAAAGATTATTTAATTATTTTTGACTATATCAAAATCAGGGTGGATATTAAGATTTTTCCATATTTAGTATAAATTATAGTTTGGCATAGTATAATATTCAAACAAATTAAGTACTTCTAAGGAAAGGCTAAAAATGTAATAATTATTTTATTTTCATTTTTAAAAATTTTAAATATTGATGGTAATTTGGACATTTGCTTGCCTTACATTTATATGAGGGAAAACAAACTGTTTCATTTTCCGTTGAAGACAATTTTATTCAAATTACATAAATTGTTATATAATTATTCAATTTATTTGATGTTCTCTATATAAGGAGTCTTTTCTCCAACTGAAATATTCGACTATTTTAAGAAGGATTTTTTAAAAGCATAACTGCTGTTTAAATTTATAGTTTACAAAAAAAAAAAAAAATATTATAATTTCATTCCTAATAATTTAGAATCTTTGAAGCATAATATCTTATCAAATGTGATAGCAAATAAGTGTTAGTAATAAGTATTAAGGAAATTTCGATTGCTTTTAGTTTCATCATCATCTTTAAGATAATTAGATAAAATTATTTAGCAGTAGACATGTGCGTTTTAAAAATTTCTTTGAAATACTTCAACATTGTAAAGTGGTTATTCAATATATCAATAAAAAAAAACTTGTAAGTATATATAAATAGCTTATTAAGAAAATGCTATTATTCAAATATGTAACACAAATCAAATAAATTATTTCAATTCAATAGTTTTTAAAATACACAAAATATTATCTTTCACACAGCAACTTAAATACAATTTTAACCATTGATGGTAAGTAGAAAGATAAATATATGCAAAAAAAGTAAAAAAGAGCATTACCAAAAAGCATTTTATTTCTTCAAGTTTACACTTGCTTAGTTTTTTCAATTCTATTTTATTACTAAAAATTATTTTTCAATTATTATTGAATTATTTTTCAATTATTATTAGTATTATTTAAAAAATTTCAAATAAAATTTTATTAATCATTGCTTTAAAATAATTTTATAACAATTTTGTTATATTAGCAAGAGTTACAAGGCAGCTCTTTAAGTCCTTGTCAAAAGAATATTTTTCTACTGTTCGGTTTATTGTATCATCTAGATCAGGGATGCACAACCTATGCACCGCGGGCCAAAATTGGCCCGAATAGCCTGCGAAGTTGGCTCACGAATGTTGTTAATAAAATATGACTAATTTAAAATGAAATGAGACTTTTTTCAAATAAAAAAGGATAAAAATCTGAAAAGAAAACGATTCAACATCAGAATAAATAATTTGCAGTTCATTAGGTTTATTTACTTTTTATTACGAAGCTTTTCAGTTTTTTCCCTTCATGGCTAACGGCGAGTACGATTTTCGTATAGGAGAAGCTCGCGAACGTGAAAAATTTCCTCACATGAAAATGCAGTATGAGGATCCAATTCAAATCTTTCATAAAGCATTTGATGATCGGTTTTCAGATTTTGAAAAGTGCCAAACGAAATTTGATGAATTTTCTTCTCCATTTTCTGTTGATGTTAATCTAGTGGGGATGAGAGTATACAGTTAGCCTAAATTGATTTACAGAAGTCTGATTTTTTTCAAAAATCAGTTCAAAGGTAAACCGATATTAGAATTTCATAAAGATTTGCTATAGGAATTTTTATGCTTAAAGAAAAATGCAGCTGCATGTGCAACTTTCTTAAAAGCACTTACATTTGTGAGCAAATTTTCTCACTAATGAATTTAAACAAATCAAAATTAAGAATGAGATGAGAACCTTTCTGCTATTCTACGCATTGCTACAACTAATATTAAGCCCAACATAAAATCAATAACTTTAAATAAACTCATTATTTTTACTAATTTCGATTATTAATTTTTTTCTCAAAATTTAAATTGCGTTCTCTGTATAATTACCAAAAAATTTTCCTCTGTTGTTCTATTTCAAGTTTGCACCCTTTTTAGCAGGAATCTTTTTTTTTAGGTTTAGGTAATCGTAGCTATAATGTTTGTGTTTTATTTATTTATTTATTGCATAATGTGTGCATGAATAAAATAAGTAAAGTATTAATTGTAATTCATGCGTATTGCCAAAAAAAAAACTCCAATGTTTTCGCGTTTTTAATATTTTTTAGCATTTATGTGCTAAAAAATATTTTTAGCCCTCGCCATGATCTCTTTTCATATTTTGGCCCCTCATCCTGAAAAGGTTGTGCATCCCTGAGCTAGATTTATATATTTTTTCGCTCTCCCTTTTTCATCTAAATTTAATCTAACTCCTAATCTAAAATAAACTATTAAAAATGTATCTAGTGTTCTTAAGAAAATTTTACAGTTTTAACGTGAGAAAAAAAAACCGAATATTTCGAAGATAAGGACCCTTAATTATGTCACTTAATCTTATCAATGCAAGAAACGTGCATTCTCTTTAGCCCCTCTAGATACACGCCAAGTTTTCCTGCCAAAGGTGATTAAATTGCAGTAAACCTACCATGTGAGCGCAAATGACACCCTCTAATGAGTTAGCGTTAATGAGACTGAGCGCAAGTGACACAATTCCGGACAAGGACAAGTAAGGGGAGCTGGGTGGGCAGAGCGGACATTCTTGCAACTATTGTGCTGTTTCCCTAATCAATCACATGTCATCTATTGTGTAGTTTCGAGGTTTACACCTGCTGTAGAGATAGCCGATACTTTTGAGAGAGAAGGCCTTTCTCATTTTCTCAGTAGATGCGTGATCCTTATGAAGTGTGTATGTCATTTTATATCGTCGAAAAAATCTGTGATGGAACCCATAGATATTTCAACACAATCACTCTCCACAAAAATAGGAAAAGAATGTTTAGTTGTAGATGATTACCCACACCGCTTACACCGAAAAAGGAATGAGTTGGGTATGTGTGAAAGAAAAGACACATCGTTGTAAAGGAAATGTAAAGACAAATTTTCAATACGAAGTACTGAAGAAAACTGAACATTCCTGCGTGCCCAACGTTGCTGAGATCGAAGTTAAAAGGAAGTTAGAGACTTGCAGAAAAAGAGTCCGAGAAGAAACATCAGTTCCCGTTCCCCAGATATTTCCAGAACTTTCAGAATTATATCAGAAAGTATATGATTTCGTAACTAAAATATCGACATACTCGAATGCCAAGACTGTTTTATGTAAGGAGAGGAGAAAGGTTTTGGGAGCTACCCAAAACCCCCAAAATGCTAACGACATTCAGTTTTCTAACGATGCACTTATGCTTTTTAATGGAGAAAACTTTCTTCGTTTAGACTTTGAAAATGACCAAGATAACAGGATTTTAGTATTTGGAGGAGAAGAATCTCGGTATCTTTTGGAAAATGGAAAGACCATTTTCTTAGATGGAACATTTAAAAGTTGTCCGAAACAATTTGCCTAAATATATACAATGCACGTCGACTTAAGGAGTACAGCAACAGAGACCAACGTTTATCCAGCGCTTTTTGCATTTCTACCTGATAAGAGACAAGCAACATACATTGCAATGTTTCAGGAAGTGAAACGTTGGTGCCCTAAGTGGTAGCCGGACATTATAAAATTGGATTTTGAAGCCGCAGCCCTCAATAGTTGTATATTAGAATTTCCCAGTTCGACTATTTCCGGTTGTAACTTTCATTTTAATCAATGTTTGTGGCGTAAAATACAAGAAATGGGTATAGTAAAGGAATATAAAGAGAACGAAGATATAAGAAATGTCTGTAGAATGATTTCTGCATTAGCTTACTTGCCAATGGAACACATAGATGATGCTTGGAGCATTGTATGGGAAAAAGCTTTTAGGATTGACAAACTTACCACATTCATTGATTATTTTGTCGAGCAGTGGATGGACAATCCAAATATGCCCATTAAAGTATGGAATGTATATGGACAGCATCATAGGACAAATAATTCTGTTGAAGGGTGGAATTCTAAATTAAATGCAATCACTGGCAGAAACCAGCCCAATGTCCACTTATTAGTTTAAATACTAAAAGAAGAAACACAAAAAAAAAAAAAAAATGTCTTTTAATTTGAAATCCAGAGAATTAGGCGACCCTGGAATAAAAAGGAAAAAAGCATATGTAGAATTGGATGAAAGAATTGAAAACATCCTAAAAGAATTCGAAATATCAAACAATTTAGAAAAATGTCTAAAATCTTTAAGTTTTGTAACTAAGTTGGACTAAATCCAATGGTAAATGATATTTATTCCCTTATAATAAAGGTTAGTTAGTATTTATTTACTTGTATTTATTTTTCTTTTATTTACTTGCATCTGTTTTGTATATTGTACTTCTAGTATTTATTTTTACTTACCTTAATGAAACTAATTAATTTTAGGGCAATTGCACCTGTTCTAATATTTATTTGACTCTAAAATACAGTTTTCCACAAAATCCGTGAAATTCGTTTATACCCTTCATTATACTGTTACTTATCTATTAATTTTTAAACATTTCTCTGAAAATTATTTATTTTTATTACATTTCGCTATGTTTAAAATGTATTCGCACTATAATAGTTAATAGTTAAGTTAACAATTTAAAATAAATAATTAAACTTGATTGGCAAAAATGTATTTATCCTTTTAATTCGCAAAACAGAACACTTCTGTAAAAAAAAACGTTATCCCACGTGAAAGAGATTTATTTACTTATTTATATGCACCCTTTATCTGTTCTAAGGCAGGGAGGGGGGATGTGTCCGCTCTAACCACGATGAGTTTCGAGGTGTCCGCTGTGACCACGAAATCTTATGTGTCCGCTCTGGCCACGTCCGCTGTAGCCACACCACCAATCTTCTGAGAGCGAGATTAATTATTTAAAAGTAAGAAATCCTTAACGAACTGGAAGATGACGTCATTTCAAAGAAACGATGAACAAAAAGCAATTGATAATGAGTACAGGTAAAATATTTTTGCATCCTTTTTTTTTTTAATTTTTAAAACAACAAAACATATTTTGAATTGTTACTTTTACTTATGTGAAGAAGATATATTGTGCAAATCAAAGAATTTGTCTTCGTGATAGTAATTTATCTCCACATTTTTAACGAATGATGTAAAATAAAAACGCGTCTTTTTCCAACGAGGCATTCGTAATATTAAAGCTACACAGGTGAAAGCAGGTCAGCTATTTGAAAAAGCATCTTCTTTCAAACAAGCATACGTAATAATTAATAATGCCAAATTTGTAAAATTATATAAAACTATATTTACCCGCTTATTTCGGAGACATCAAAACTTTCTAACCAAAACAATATCATGTTCGCAAATAAGAAAAAATAAATCAAATATCATTCCAAATTAAACATATAAAAATGTCATTTTCAGCACGTGTCTGCATAAAATGAAACAAATATAAAACATTATATTTTTGGAAAATAAATGGATGGAAACGTTTTCTATGTTATTCTACTACACATATATTACTAATCCAATTAAACATTTTTATTTAAAGCAAATATGGCTTAACACCTACAAAGCCTCTTCTGTAATCGGAGCCCAACATCTAATTTCTTAATTTTTTTGGGAGAGACTTAAATCTCTAAACAAATGGTCTATGTGAAATATATAATTAGTAGATAGAGGGAAAAAATGCTGATGAATTACGACTTTTAAATTTTTACATATGTCCTCTGCTCTGTGAATCATATTTAACAAAATATTCTAGAGGCATAAATTCAAAATATTCTTTAAAATAAAAAAGTGGCATT
>JAOUZG010013036.1:1580788-1600630 GCA_026289955.1 Argiope argentata
CAATATTCAGAACTGAATAAATCGGTCAAATTTGATCGCAGAAGATAAAAATGCTTATTTATTTTTTTAGAAGTTGAAATATTATGAATATTTTACAAATATGAATCTATAAGTCCAAAGGAATTTAAACCATAATGTTTTGAAATATATTTATAAACCAAAAAAATGTTATTATTGAGAGCGTTTATATACATCTAAAAAAATTAAAAACTGAATGTTTCATTTAATCTGTGAAATGTTTGCTGAATAATTCCTTGAGATGTTATAAATTTTGAAAAGTTATAATATTTCAATTTCTTTAATGAGCATAAAACTGTTGTGTAGTTCAAACAATGTTGAACTACTCTGCTTTCAGATCAATTTTCAATTTTATTTAAAGACATGCTTGGATTGAGTAAAGAGATCTTTATATTAATTGAAGTTTCATCACTTCCACTTTAAAACTGAATTTTACGGTCACTGATTGAAAATCAGCGAGAGTTGTGGAGTTCAAAGATAGAACTGCTTAAGGCCTCCATAATAGTATAAGTGAATTATATGACTATCGAAATATGAAGCTTAAAAATATTTTGCTAAAAAACTTATTATGAGACTAAGTTATATAAAAAAATTGATTGAACCCTTTTGTTGGAAATAATATTGGCGAACCGACTGGTCGCCAAAGGCGGCTAGTAATAAGTATTATATAAAACATAATCATAAATGGTCTAACTAGTCATCTAATATCAAGATGCATCAGAATTTAGATTTTTGTATATGTTTATATTATTAACTTTTTTTTTAATTCTATGATGCAAAGAAAATTTTCTTAGCATGCTATAATGCACCCCCAAAGACTTTGCACGCATGCAATTTTTAGTGATTCGAAATGATTAAAACTCCTTTCACTTGTGGAGTGTATATGATTTTTAACAATCTATTTACTTCGTAAAATACATCAGCTTCTCGAGAAAAATCCTGTGGCAATTATAATGTTTTTGGTGTAGATGTATCTCTTTTCCGTGCAAAAATAATTATGATTAGTAGCGTTCAGGATCCGACTACTCATGCATGCATAGTAAACATCGTAATATCTCTGCTGAAATGAAAAAAATGGTACCAGTAAGGAGAAATTCGTAAAAATGTCTCATCAAAGAAATTTTTTCCTTCAAGATATTTTTGACCCCTACGGGGGTGGTGTTGCTATTCCTATGTGTGAATTTAAAAGTCTACTTGCTTCATTACAAAAATAAAAGCGGGTGAGAAAATCAATTCCAAAATTATTATTAAAAAAACGATTTTTTTTAAAGTTATTACTTTAACAAAAGATTGCAAGTGAATAGTCTGATTGAAAAGGAAATTCAAAAGGAATTTCTTCACCACAGCAATAGATGTTTTGTTACAAATTATGTGTCAAACCAAATATAAAAACATTTGTGTAAATTAGAGGGGGTGGAGAGAATTGGTATTGATATAACTAACAAACCTTTTTTTTTTTAATTAAAAATTAATTTTGCGAGGGTTGTTTTTTTCTTCCAAAGATATAGTTGAAGATGCTCGCCTAATTTTAAATTAGCTTATAGTTTAATAATTGTTTTAACTTGGAAATCAACTTAAGTTGTTTCATTTCTTCTATTTATGTTCTTCAAAGTTTGTCCCTGTTCGGTTTCAAGTTATTATTATTATTGGACATTACAATTCACGCGTTATTTCCTAATACTTTTTCTTGTTCTGCAATGGAATCACCATTCTAAATTATTGAAAAACTGCAGATCCTTAGTGAATTGCAGAACAATAAAATTTTAAATCTTCCGTTTCTCCTGCAAGTAACCGCTATGAAGTGTCTGCTGTATTGTGGCGAGAATCTCATCTGATTCATAAGTTTTTGAAGCGTAATTTGAAGAGGACTTGTAATCGGAGGACGGAAATCCGTTAAGACGAATGCTAAGAAAATCAACGTGTTTCTTTAGATGTTTGGAACGTATCCTACAAAAGGGTTCTTTGTTCATTCTTTTCGCGCTCTTTCTCAGAAACTGTGGTATAGGTTTTTTTTTTTGTGTGTGTGTGTGTGAAAGAATAAGTTTTCTTCTTGCCTGTGCAGGAAGTTTTTGTTTGGAGATCAATGGGTGTTAGGGACTCAGTAAAGCTTCAAAGTGGACTGTACTATTTAATCAACAAACACCATTTACATAATAATTTTACTACGCCCCATGGCTTACAGTTATATGAGCACGATAGCTCCTACAAACTAACACCTTCGAACGGTGCGAACTATATACCAACTGACTGGCAGAGAGCAACCTGACAATCGCCAACACATCGCCATCGGAGTGCCAGATTTGGCGGTTTATCAGCTGAATCGGGGAGAGCATTAACAGTCTAAGGAATGGTGGACCATGCCACCACAATTCTTGCGTATGGATCTGATCAGGCATCATACCTCTAGAAAGCTGATCAGCTGGATTTTGTGAAGACGAAATATGATTCCACTGACAGCCCTTTGTTAACTCTTGAATTGTTGCAACCCTATTGCCAACAAAGGTCTTTAATTCGTGAGGAGGTCTCCTCAACCACGCAAGCACGATGGTAGAATCGGACCACAAAACTATGTCACAATCCTTAAAATTTAAAGCCTTTGTGACCCTTTGTATGAGATGTGACAACAGGAGAGCGGCAGAAAGTTCCAGACGAGGCATGGTGATTGGTTTTACAGGAGCAACCCTTGACTTGCTGCATAAAAGGTGTACCGCAATAGTATCATTGGATGTCTTGCATTGGGCATAAATAGCTGCACCATAAGCGACTGAAGAAGCATCGGAAAAGCCATGAAGAGTAATTTTGCCATTGTTTTCGAAAAATCTACGAATTTGCAAATTTTCTATTTTTGGTAGCAAGGAAACAAATTCTAACCATTTTTTTCGGAAGGGATCTGGTAATAGTGTATCCCAGTCTAACCGGATCGTCCAGAGTTCTTGCATGAATAATTTTGCTTTGGTAATCACAGGACCTATTAGTCCAAGTGGATCGAAGACTCTAGAAATATCTGACAGAACTGTTCGCTTCGTATAAGCAGTCTCAGATTGAACGGTCACCTTATATGAAAAACAATCTGAGGCGGGTTTCCATAGCACTCCTAAGGCCTTAACAGATTTTACTTCATTAGAATCGTCAAAGGAGTAATTCTGATTATAAGATTCATCATTTATGAGGCTGACATCATTTGAGTTCCACTTATGTAGCGTAAAACCCCCTTTCTGTAGTAATAGAACTAACTGGCGTTTTAATTCCCATGCCGATTCCAAATCATGTGATCCGGTGAGGATATCATCCATATAAAAATCATCACGGGCAGTAGAAGCTGCTTCCGGAAATAATTTTTCTTCGTCGTCACACAATTGCCTTAAAGCCCTTGTGGCTAAAAAAGGCGCATTTTTTGTTCCATAGCTAACAGTGCAAAGTCTATACGTTTTAACTGGGTCTGTTGGATTTTCTCTCCAGACAATTCGTTGCAAGTCCCTCTGACCGGGTTCGATCAATATCTGACGATACATCATACGAATGTCTGCAGTAAAAGCAAAAGCGTGTTTCCTAAAACGCAGCATTATGGAGAACAGATCTTGTTGAGGTATTTTACCATTCATTTGAAGTTGATTTAAGGAGACACCAGTAGTTGTTAAGGCAGACCCATTAAAGACAACTCTCAATTTTGTTGACGATTTTTCCGGTCGGAAAATACCATGGTGTGGAAAATAGTAACAATATTTAGGTTCTATTTCGTTAGAGACTTCCTTCATATGTCCCAAATTTTTATATTCCTCAATAAAATCAAGATACAATTTTTTAAAGTTTGTGTTACGTTCTAAGCGTCTTGAGAGAGAATTTAACTGGTTAATTGCCATAAGCCTAGATTCACCCAACATCTTGTCTGTTTTCAACGGCATACTCACTACGTACCGTCCCTCTCTTGTTCTAAAATGAGTTTCGGCAAAATGTTTTTCACATTCTAATTCTTCACTACTTAAAATAGATTCAGAGCCATTAACATTTTCTAGTTCAAAAAATTCACGAAGAGTCTTTTCAAGATTTGATTCTTCATGCACAAGCCCACAATAAGTGTACCCTGTAGTATTTTTGGCTAAGCTTGATCCGCTTACAATATATCCAAATGCAGTTTCTTGTAGTATTAAATCTTCCATATATAATTTTCCCGTTCTTAGCATGTCAAAAAATAGCTGCACGCCGATTAAAGCATCAATCTTGGCAGGTTTATAGAATGCAGGATCGGCTAATTTAATATTTTTATTCAAATTCTTAAAATCTACCTTTAAATACGTGGAAGGGCTTAAGTGCGTAATTTTTGGCACGATCAGAAATTCCGTTGATCTTACAAAGTCATTAGATTTATTCGAAATTTCTGCTGAGACGCGTGCTTTCACCGGAATATAAGTTCCGTTTAAACCAGAAAGGGAAATATTAATTTTTTCTCTTTTCAATCTCAAAAGATTTGCACTCTCCATAGTGAGGGCATTGATTTGAGAGCCAGAATCAAGGATGCATCTTAATGGATATTTATTTCCACTAATATCTTTAATATAAACAATCGATGTGGCTAGAATAATATCAAACACATTTTGAGAACAGCTGGCACTAGCACAGACTGGCGCCTTTAAATTCTCCGAGGAGATATTCTGTTCAAGGTTAGAAGGTGCTTCTTGTTCGAAAAGTGATGATTTATTAATCGTGTTTACATTGTTTTCAACTTCCGGGTTCGAAGAATAATGCAAGAGTGAATTATGCCTTTTAGTACAAATTTTACAAACAATTTTTGATTTACAGTCAACAATTTTATGAGAATAATTCAAACAATTAATGCATAATGAGTGTTTTTTAACTAAGTTGAATCGCTGTTTAGGATTTAATCGAAGAAATTCTGAACATTTAAAAATGGAATGCATTCGAGATTTACAAATTGGACAAGATATATTTGAATTAGAATCAACAATAAGACTTTTAGCCTTGGCAAACACTTTCGGTTTCATTTGGTTTGCGTGTCCTTCTAGGTTTTCCAAAAATGTACAACGCGTTTTAAGAAAGTCAATAAGGTCTTCCCATTTTGGTAAATTAGACGTTTTCAATGTCATTTCAAAGGACTTTCTTGATTCCTTATCAATTTTCATGAGTACTACATTAATAAGTATATTCGCGCTTAATTGATCCAACTGTAAATCTAGAGAATTTAATGCTCTAACTTCTTTTATTACCTTATCGAGGAGAGATCTCAATTCAAAAGCCGATTCATGGCTAATTTTTTCTAAATTTAAAAGTCCGCTAATATGTTTGTTTACAAGTAATCGTTTATGTTCGTAGCGCTCTTGTAGTGCCTTAAAAAGCGAATCGAAAGTGTCTTCTGTAGTTTGAATTTGCCTTGCGTTACCAATTAACGAAGACTTCAAATAATATAATTTATGCGACTCATCCAAACCTTCATTTAAAGAAATCAAGGAATTAAATTGAGCCTTAAAATTATGCCATTCTTCAATATTACCTGAAAATTTGGGCAATGGGATTTCAGGCAATCTTATTTTAATATTATTAGATTCAACATTCAAATTTTCTAACTGAGATTTAATTTGAAGGTATCTTACCTCCAAATCTTCGATTTCTTCTTCAATGCTGTCCAAGGCCTTATCAATTTCTTCGAAATCTCCATCTTCAGAACTTTCACAATATTCTAATCTCAGCTCTTCTAGCTGATTTTTAACAGCTTCCAAATTATTTATTTTTGAAGTAATAACAATAGAGTCACTCAATTTACTATCGTCATTCAAAAAATTTGAAAGCCTTGTTACCCTTGCCTTTAGCATTCCTCTTTTCCTGTTTAAAACTTTAAGGTCCGCCATTGTTAAGGGCATCGAAAAGCAAGGGTTCGAATCGAAACAAAGTTCTAATAACTATATCCAAGGTGGTAATTCTTCACCCTCCGGCTCGACGGACCAAAATGTTAGGGACTCAGTAAAGCTTCAAAGTGGACTGTACTATTTAATCAACAAACACCATTTACATAATAATTTTACTACGCCCCATGGCTTACAGTTATATGAGCACGATAGCTCCTACAAACTAACACCTTCGAACGGTGCGAACTATATACCAACTGACTGGCAGAGAGCAACCTGACAATCGCCAACACATCGCCATCGGAGTGCCAGATTTGGCGGTTTATCAGCTGAATCGGGGAGAGCATTAACAATGGGTCTTCTTCCCCTCCTCCCTTTTCTTTACTGTTATGCGCATCTGTTCTTGAAACTCGTTGCTGTGCTTTCCATAATTGTTCGGAATTAACAAGAGTTGCAGGAACACTTCAGAATGTGGCGTGTGCCAGCTAAGATATTGCTTTTCCATTATGTTATTTGGCGCATCTTTTATAAGCTAGGCAGATGTAATTCCACATATCATCGGCCATCGCTTATCTGATGTTTTTATATTTAGAAATATTTTCTTTATTAATATCACTCTGTATATTAAATATATTTTTTCTGTATATACATATATAATATTACATATGTTTTTTCCCCTCTCTTTTATATGTATGAACAGTTCAATGATTATGGATCGCTGTTTCTTCTTATCTCTTAAATTTCGCAATATTAGCAATACACTTTTTTGTTTGTTTTGTAAACTACATAGATATTAAACGATGTCGTTTTAGCTATGAACAGCGATTAGATATTTCATATAATTTATTTATGATGTTATTCAGTTCAACATATCTATTTCACTTCTCAGTTTTGATGCTTGACGCAATTCATTATTTTCAATTCTTACTATTAGTTCACACTATCCCTTATATGTATATTTTGTTCAAATTTTCGATCGCTTATAAAATACTTTTCACTCATCCTCTCAAGTCCAAATACATTTTTTTTAACTTGCAGAGGAATGGCACTTGATGTTAATACAGTTTTTTCCAATATTAATTCATTAAGTAAATGTAATTAATTTCTAATACTTTAAACAGAGTTTTAGAGTTTGTAATGAAAATTAAAATCATCAATCTGCAACTCAATCGGTAAAATTCAAAGTTTTCAATATTTTTCACGTAAAGGTGAAGAATGCGAGTTCGATTCTTGTGAAAATCAATAATTTTTTTGATAAGTTTTTTATATTCATTGTAATTACTTGATAAAAATTAACAAATATATATATATATATATATATATATATATTTGTTGACCTAAGTAAATTGATTTAAAAGTTATATAAATTGCTTGTTCATCGGAGTATTGTACTTAATTTTTAATAGGATGCCGAGAAAAGCTGCTCACTGCTAATACGATATTTGCAAACAATACCCGAACTTGTTGCTTCGATTAATAGCTTAGCATATTTTCCTTTCAAGATTGGCCAGAATGAGACGAGGCATTCTGTTTTGAATTCCGCCTTAAAATGAAGAACCTGTTTATAAATAATTATTTTCACTTTTTCTCGGATTGATGATGATGTACAGTCGGAGTACTTTTCATCGAAAGAGTATGCAGTCTAATAGTAATTGCTGCACATTGAAGGAATTTTCCACCTTCAATCCATGCAGGCGTATCATTTGTTTGAGCCATTTATAATCGCCAAATTTAAACAAGTCTCAAAATATCTCAAAGGACAATGAGTTCATATCTAAATTCAAACAAACGTGTTAGAATTTTGCCCTGTGTTGGCCTGGCCTCTGTGTTTTTAAAGGGAACATTCAGGGGCTGTTAAAAAAAACGTTAATTTTCTATTAGTTGGCCGCTTTATTTCCACACATAGGCTTATTGAATTATACCAACTGAACGATAACATTGCAGAAGTTTCAAAACATTTTATTTGCTTACAATATGTTATTTACATTTCTTAATTAATTACTTGAAAATTATGAATTACTTCTAGAAAAATTTGTTTTCGGTAGTTTTGAAAAGTCATTTGGTATAGTTAATCATTTTTATTGCATACTATAATATTTAAAATTATCCGTGCAAATAATAAACAGATTCTTTCTTTTTTCCTTTTAATAATAAAAGAAATTAAATAAATCAGCGAAGAAATAACCGTAGTTTGATTTTTATTTCAACCACAACATTAATTATGAAAATTATGCAAAAAAATAATAATGCCTTATTTATGAAAAATATTTGCACAGCGTATAAACTGGTAGTATTAAAGAGGCAATTTTGAAATGGCATAAAATTGAATTTGGTGTAATCACTAATAAAATCCGGTAGAAATCTTAGTTCTCATGACATTTTTATCCTTGCAGGAAACATATTTTTTGTTAAAACATCAAGCTATTTTTCATGTTTAATTGATAAAAAAATAAAGGAACAAGAGACTTGCTAGATTTGTTCTTGCCTGTCACCGCCTCACAGATTTCTCCTAGGGACTGACACTCTCGCGTGTAAACGGGCAACCTGCCCATCTGCCACTAACTTTACCAGAAGCTGATTTCAGTGTCATCGAACTTCAATGCGGCGGGAGAGGGTTTTGTAAATTATATCCATGTTTTGACAATGATGCGAATAATCGATGTAGTGAAATGTGTTGTATTTGACCACCGATTTTACCGAATCGTCGGAAGTGCCGTATAGGAAGAAGGAACTTTGGTGATTGAGCTTGTCGATAGATGCAACAGTCTGTCCATTTTATCAGGAGATTGCTGCTTTAACATATTCCAGAATTCAGAATATGACTAAAATATAATTTGAATAAAACATGACATCTTCAGTTCTTAAACCACGTTATTTTGCTTTTACTCCTAGCAGAAATTAATGGCATGAACAATACCTGCATCTGTCGTACGTTCGAAAACTGCAAAGTAAAAATCCTTGCACGCATTCATTTCTCTTTAAATACATTGCAGTAAAAATAGCAGTCTGCTCTACCGCTAGTATCTTCACCAACAGTAATAGAAAAGTATCTGTTGTTGTTGATCTTTCATTATCGACGCATTCATGTCAGACTTCTTTATTGGAGAAAAGAATAGTATTAATTTTGTGAACATACTCATTACTGATAATGGTATGAGGGGGGGGGGGGCGCTTCTTTAATGGTGGCCAAAATTATTTACCATTCGTGTTATTTTTATCATTTCTGATGATATGATGACTGATGCAATACTAGGCTTCAAATCTTTATTATTACAATCAGCAGACAGTAACGTAAATATATTGCACTTATTTTTTAATTTTTGAGCAAACTTTAAAAAATGTTGCATTATTGTCTGTGAAATGGCGAGTAGGTAGGGGAGGATTTATACTACTGTTATTCCTTCGCAAACAACAAATTTAGGATGTTTTTAATAATTACGAATTCTTACGACAAATATTTTTCCCAATAATTTCCCAATTAAGAAATTGGAACTGTATCTTTCATTTCAATAATATGAAGCAGCTTTCCTTTAGCTTTTCTCCTCTTCAGAACCGGTACTGGATGATAAAATGAAATCATTTTAGTACTTCAATCGTTTTTCTTTCTTTAGCAGTGCCAAATTTTAATCATTGGTCCATGTTAAAAGAGTACCAAGTCAAAATAATTATAAAAATATAGTGTTACTCATTTTGAGAATCGGAGAACTGCTAAAAAACAATATAATGACGATAAAAATAGATAGAGGAGATTCAGGGAATCCTCTTACTCGGATTCGGGAAGATGGTAAAATTACAGACAATTTGGGGAAATCCCCTTAACTCACATGCTGGTGTGCACGTCACTTCGACTTTTGATTGTTAGGTAGGGTTGCGAGTAGATTTTGTACTTCTAATTTATTGGTATTTTCGAACAGGCCCTATATTATAAGTTTTATAATATAGGCCCTATATTATAAAATGTTAGTTTGTGTGTGACATTTTTTAATGCGTAAAAGTTTTGTTTTTCGCACGAATACTGTATTTAAAGTATGATTGGCAACACAGAGACAAAAAGGTGGACAAATAACAACCAACCTTACGAACAACGCTGGTATTATTCCAAATTGTTCAAAAAATAAAATTTGATTTCAGAAAGCAATGCTGAATTGCTTGCCCACTTTATGTAAAAATTTGAACTATAGATATTATTATCAAGTGTTAGCCAGTGATCCTATCTGTCTCAAAAGACATCGAACGTGGTGATAACAAGAAAACATGTTTCCATAATAAATTCAAGACATTCATATCTCTTTTAAATTAAAATTATTTTGGATTCGGTTATTTTGGTTTTTCATAATAAAATATAATTTGAATCTGAAAAGTTAGGTGTTGCAACAGTATTTTTTTAAAAAAATCTCTTTGTTATATTTGATTTATATATATGAATGTTGATCGTTGTCGTTTTTTATTTTTTCACCTGAATCCATTCACCCTTGATGTCATTTCACTTACCACCCATTGTCAGTATCTTATGAAAAGCACATGCTTCGCAATTTCCTGAGATATCTCGTATACATCTCTCCGATCACTTAACCTTATGTATCCAATGAATGCTTTCCGATTACCCTGCCTTGCTGTTTTGGGGGGGGGGGCGCTAAATTAGACTGGTTTACCGCTTTACATCGATGCAGCCAAGACCAGTGAGTATTACTTTTTTTTTTGTATTATTATCTTAAGATACTTATGTTTAGTGTGAATCATCATTTTTCCAATATGAATTATTTTCTTTAAAAGTTATGTTGTCAAAGTCTACGTTAGTTTATGGTACAACAATCAAATGACTGCTATGTTATAACAGAACATAAAATATTTGTATGTTCTATGACATCTTATTAAAATTAAATATAAAATTTGCGGATGCTGATTTGAAGTTCGGTTAAAATTCTTGGTAAGCGATATTTTTATTTTATTACTTCTTACTTCCAAATATCAGTTGCATGTTTAATTCCCATTGGTTCTATTTTAAACACGATCAGTAATAGTCTGATGAAACTCTCCAAGCAAAGGTGATTAATTTCTTTTAAAAAGGCATATCTTAAGATTTTTTTTAAAAAAAACTGGCTTTTGTGCTAGATTCGCACATTATCCTTCAATAAAGACGCTGATTACAACTCAGAAAAATTCCATCGCAGAAGCCTTGCTACTAGTCCCATTATTGGAAGAAACTTTCTTACACGAACGGAATATTTTTTTTTCTATTTAAATAGGATAATTAGTAAAATATTACTGTTTAAAAAAATTGAATTTTTTATTATTCAACATCAATTACAATCGGATACAAAAAAAGTACTTGTAAAAAAATTGTAGAAATATTTTTCAATTAAATCCAGTCACTAGATATCAAAACCTCCTTCACACCTAAAAATTGACTGTTTTCTTGGAAGTGAGTACTTATATAGTGGGGGGGGGGTGAAGGCCTGCCTGAAAGCCTGCTATCTCTTACTAGGGTCCGCGTTCGAGAGCTTTAAAAGCAATCGGTTGATGTAAGTTTCTAATTATGGGCAATTTGCGCATTACATGCATTGCGAAAGAATACAAAGGAGATACTTTTTTTTCTCTAAAATTATTTATTCGTCTTCTGACTCTTTATTTTTAGCTGCAAAAAAAAAAAAAATATTTTTTGGTCTCCAAAGAATTTTATTGGATATGTGTTGATTTACGGAAATTTGTTTTTAATTCTCTTTATTTTTTCACTTTCATTCGCTTCTCTTAGCTAATTAATGGACATCCAGAATAATAGAAACATTCTGTTGAGGGTTTTCTCTGTCACCAAAACTTCATTCAGTCGGAGGGAACAAAATATGAAAGGAAACCAGAAATAGACTTAAAGCAGAGATTATAATCGAATGCAAAAATGAGTTTAACCATCAGTAGATAAAGAATCGCTGTGAATTTCTTATGAAAATGCTCATATCTTTCCAAACAACCGATTTGCAGAAATAGTATTATATTAAAGCTCTAAAAATTACTTTTTTAATGAATCATTTTTGTAGGATTTTTTCTTTAATTTGATTTTTTTAAAATTCAGATAAACAATCTGTTTTGAAATACTATGCTTAAAATTATTTATTTATCTTATCAAACTTATTTATCAAAACATTCATTCGGGTTACTTTTTTTCAATCATTAACTCCATAGTAGGATTTTCATTTCCACATTTATAATGTATATACTCATTTTTTAAAATTTATAATTAGTTAATTCAGTTGAATCCGTAATTTTCCGTCATATCAAATAACAAGATTTTTTTTTTTTGGATAAAAAAAAAGAGAACGTAATTTTAAACATTTATCAGTACGAAAAAGTAAAAAAAAAATCTGGGTGGACATGCTGGTCGCCAAAAGGCGACGAGGTAGTGGAATGTTGAGTTCTGTCTACTTGTGTGTGTGTGGTCGTAGTAATTTAAAAACGAACAAGCCATTTAATTAAATTTATTGTGATATTGAGGTTTTAAAAATGTCTCAAATTTTTCATCCTATAGTTTGATATGAAAATATCTAAACTATTTACTCGACTCCTTGTACTATTCGATAGGAGGGAGCTCTCATCTGGTTAGTGCCGGCAATAATAAATTTATATTTGAAATAAACGAATTTGCCTTGATGGAAAGCAATTTCTTGCATTGTTTCTCTTCAGCTTTGCTGTTATATGAGCTTTGTTTGTGGTCTTGAAATTGTTTTGGAAAGGGACATATTTTTTTGTCGCGTCCTTCAAGAACTTATCTAGCTCCTCGGCGTTGATACGATTGCCTGTTTGTTTCGGGGTTTTCTTGCCGAGTAGTATTTTCCTAACTCCACTGATAATGGTGTTTTTAGGTCTTGCGGCGGAAAGGTTGCGTTGTAGATCAATAGACCGAAGTTGCTTGAACGCAGGATTTAATCAAATGCAGCATTTCAGTACGGTTCATGTTTTTAACACACAAAATTATTTAAAAATGCAATTAGTAGAAATAAAGCCTTTTTTTTTTGTATCTTTAGCTGATCATTCAAGTTTCAGTCATATCTGAATTCGATTGTTATTTGTATTTTATTGTAAATTTCAATTTTTGAATATCAAGAAGAATGTCGGAGATTTAAAAAAAACACGAATTAAAATTAATCAATAATAGACGTTTTTGGTGATTTCAGTAATAAAATTTACACCTTCTACCTGTGTAATAAACAATTTTATACCTGTAATAAGCTTTATATGTAACATTTATAAGTATCATGAAGAATTATGTAAGACATATTAAGCTCCTTAAAATCGTATTCTTTTCTAGTTAATAATTTATCGTTTTCTTTGTGTGTGTTTTTTCAAAGAAAAATTAAATTTTGCAGTGTTTTTTAAAAATGTCTTAAAATACCTTTAAAATACATTAGTTTACTACTTTCTTCAAAGACAAATATATAAAAGTTTCTTTAAACTATTCTGGTTATTATACCTCCATCATTTTATTTTTGAATTGTCTCATTTTTTGGGGGATCGGAGGGAAGAAGTTAACATAAATGGAGGGAACATTAATAATTTTATTCAACTTCAAACGATAGGCCCTGCTTCTAATTAAATATGTGTGCTGAAATGTTTATAGTTTGATTGATATTTATTGTAAAATACATTCACAGATCACAAAGATTTAAAAAAAAATAATTTAGTTTTCCAATTAAAATTTAAAAAAAAAATTCCATTATCAAATTTAAATGTCTAGCAAAGTGTCTGCTTTCCTCAGCATGTAGAACCTGATTTAACATCATATTCATACAGCTTTTTATGCCATATTTTACATATAATCATCAATATTTTTACTTTGTGATTGATATATGTATACTATAGAAATATATAAAACATACTTTTTTTTGCAAGCGTAAAGGCATGCTTTACATATTTCCTGTTATTGGAAATTGAAACTATTAAATATATATGGTAGTTACATTAGATACCCCTCCCCCTTTTTTAAAAAAGTAATTTTCATTATTTTCTGTTATAGTTGTATTTTATAAATTAAACTTTTTATTCAACTTCACGATTTTTTAAAAAATGTAACTTTTTTAATGAAGTATGTGGAATGTTTATGATATGTGATATTTTATTAAACCCAAACATAGTTGTTGATTATCCCCATTAATTCAACGGTATTCTAGGAATGTATTTCGATAAACAAAAGTGCCGGGATTCGATTTCTGTAATCGGAATAAGAGTATTCTATGAATTTAAATATTTCAACTTATTACGGTTTACTTTTTTTTTTTTTTTGAAAAAGCAAAATTTTCCTCAATTAAAATAAAACTACATTTTCCTTAAGAAGATAACTTTAAGATAATAATTCTAAAATGATAATAGAAAAGATTTCTAAAGAAGTTTAATTTTACCCAGCCTTCCCCTAAAATGTAAACTTCTTTCTCGTAACCAAAACATTTTTTCTAGGTTTCATATTAACTGACTCGATTAGTTTGTTTATCTAATTACCTTTCTTTATTTTTTAGTTACCTTAGTGAAAAGGAAAAGTCAAGGTGTTATACAAAAAGGGTCACAAACAGAGGTATTGTAGCAGTCAGAAACCAAAACAAACATTTTAATTTCTAGTTTTAAGAAAAATTAAAAACGATTCTAATACTACTTTTTAACAAACGTTTTTATGTTCATGACTTGCTAAATTAAATTGCAAACTAAAAGTTAAGAAGTTGCTGGTGCAGTCCGATTAAGGCGAAGCTTTTAATTTCATGTTTCACTGTTAGTTAATATTCTTATATTTAAATAGAATATTATTTCCTACATCTACACACCACACACACATATAGCGCTAACAGAAATCGCCCCTTTTGCAAACTGCCGAATGGAAGCAAGAATGTAAGAAAATCACTGTGTGAACATTACAGATTACTTCACTGATCACTTTATATCTGCAGTTAATTTAACGCTTCGCTAATGAATGAAGCTCGAAAATATTCTAAAGAAAACTTTTTTTACTTAGGGGGAGAGAAGATGGGGAAAAAATAAATGCTGAATTGTAAACGGGGATGAAAATAGGCTGAACCATTTCCAAATGGATAATCGTATATGACAAAGCCCATATCTTTCAAGATTCTTATCTCATGATTTTGTGTGTGGGTGCATGTATGTTAATCTAATTAACTTTTTAATATCAATTTTATTTTTGTCCTATGTTTTCATTATTTTTAACGAATTCTTTAAATGTAAAGCGTTATTTGTAATAATTTTTAGTGTTATGAAATTCAAACTCATCCATCAAAACGTTCAGTCGTTTGTTTTTGCCAATTTTAAAAATAAATCTAAAAAAAAGGTCCTCTTCGGACATTAATTCCGAATAAAGTTTTTCATTTCTGCTTTCATTTTCATGCATTATAGTTTGTTTAGAGTCATTTAATTAAATTCATGTTTTTTTTGTCTTATTAACTAATTAGTTGAAATTTCAAAAATATGCATTCTACCTTAATATTTAACAGCTCGAAAAGTTAATTATCTGGACAAGCAAGCCAAATGAAGATGGTATTAAATAAATAAATGATTGCATTGGCTAGAATATTCTTCTCTCTGATAAAATTAGACGTATACTTCATGTTCAGCTGTAGCTGAACGTCGTAAAGCAGGAGAAACACATCTGAATTTGAATGATGCGCCACATCGTGTTGGAATGATAGCTCACCGTCAGGTGGATGACAGT
The DNA here is from genome assembly GCA_026289955.1 of Argiope argentata. Taxonomy (NCBI): domain Eukaryota; kingdom Metazoa; phylum Arthropoda; class Arachnida; order Araneae; family Araneidae; genus Argiope; species Argiope argentata. Next base: position 1,596,365 of record JAOUZG010013036.1, read on the forward strand.
GATTGCCGTGAGGTTACACAATGGATTTCGTGACTCAGAGCTAAAGTGCCCATAATCTCTGTTTCTAGAGATAATCTCCGCTGATTAACCTAATGAAAATGCCATTACAGGTGACAAATCCGGGGTCTCAATTCAGTGTATAGATGTTCGGCAAAGTCTGAATGGCTGAATGTTAAGACCTCATCCATGTGTTGCTGCGGAGTGAAGTATTAGATTTTGCATTTTATTTTATTTAACGCAGACTGGATATTTATGGACTTATGGCAGCCTCTACTAAAGCATCGGGCATTGCTTTGTAGAAAATAGATGTAAGTTTTATGCGTCTAATTTTCAGGGAAATAATATTTTTACTCCTACTCCCAAACAAATAATATATTCTTCCACATTGCTTAATAAACGAATGCTGCTAATCCATTTATTACGGTCCATGAGATATTTTGAAGCAAAAATTACCTCCTCATTCCATAAGTGGCAATGATTAAATACGAAATAATTTCAAGATTGGAGAAGGCTCTATACTGGGTGATTATTAATAACAACCTTTAGAGACAATTCCTTGTAAGTTGTCATCATATGATTGCCTATTTTTTTTTCTAGAACATTAATAATTTGCATACCGTACGGCTCAAAATCGTTAAGACTGAATTAATCCAAAAGATGACGTATTGCACTCTCTCATCTGTTTAATATACTGGGTATCTCTGAATTCACGAGATGAACTTTAAGATAAAATACATATAAAAACATTTTTTGTACAGCAGTGTGAAATCGGAAATGAAAAGTTGTGGCGAAAAGAGCAAAAATGAAAAGAAAGCTCTTTGCTTACACAATCGCAATAAGTGCATTAATGTGCCAACCATGAACGTCGATATAAATATGGTAGCATCTAGCAAATGAATGGCATACTTTTTCGAAGATGCCTGATGTTTCATGAACAATTGCAGAAGTAACTAGAAGTTTTGCAATGGAGTCCACATCAGAGCAAATGGAATGTCGTAGAAAACATTTTTTCTTTGGAACATATGCGTTATCCGCCGAAAACTTCTGATTTGCGATCACATATTGCTATAAAAAAAGACAAAGAAGAAGAAAAAATGCTTTTTTATATGTATTTTACTTACTTTTAAAGTTTGACCCATGAATTCAGGGACATCCTCCTGCACATATTTTAATCGAAGACAAAGTAAGATATTCTGTTTAATCGCAGTTGAATGAACCTATAAATGAACTCTGAAATGACTTAATTGCGTCATTATCATTAGTTAGCTTCCCATTGCAGAATCATGTATGCATGTTACCTACCCTGACTAGGTTAACAGTACTATCACTGTACCATATACATATCCAAGTATTTACATTTTGAAGGCAAATGTAAATACTTTGTCAGTACAGGTTCACACAAACACTTTTTATTCAAAGCAATTTTATTTACTTGTTACGAAAACTGTTTATTCATGAATTATTTTTGGTTTATTTTCGTTCCTGCTCGAGCGTTTTAAAGAATCCTAATATTTTTTTGATGGCTATACAATGCTTACGTTTTTAAATATTATTAACAAATATTCTGGGAGTGTCATTTTTAAAAAATTTGTTCAGGTTGATAATCCCCCAAGATCTGTTATGTATATTAATAAAAAAAATTGTCCAGTTATAAAATAAATAAGCAACGAATTAAGTCTTCACAGTTTACACTGCCACTTAGTCGCATGGTGAGGACATCTTAACTTTAAACAAACCATTGTTCCTTTTACAGTTTCTGTTCGATTCCTTTCGCAGTAATATTTTTTGCTTCTGTCTTCTTTCACCCATTAATGATTGAGTGCGATCTGATATTACATCTCTTTCACTGTGTTTATCAAGGAGGCTTTTATCTGAAAGTTATAAGCGATTAGGAAAGAGTCATTCAAGATGCGATTACAGAAAGGATTGTTGGACTCAAGGACTTGTGTGTGTTCTCTCTTGTCGACGAGATCATTCTCTTTAGCAGTCATTATTTGTGTGAGTGGTGCATTTCACTACCTATTCCATGACTGCATTTCATCGATGCTCTGCTAGGTTAAAAAAAAATCATATACGATAGTGGATTCTAGATGGATTCAATCCTCTGATGTAAGATATCTTAAAATAAACCCCAGTTTTTAGAACATTTGAAAAATATTTTGCGTACAATATTTCAGTTTTTTTAAAAATTATATGTTTGTAGTTTTATTGAACAGTTTTCAGTCATTGAGAAACTGAGTTTAAAATAAATATTTTAAACTTTTTACGATTTATTTATTTATTTTTTACTTCTAATGTTTCGTTGTTTTTGTCTTGAACATCAGTTTTTAAGTTATAGACTTGGAGAGTTTGAAGTTATAGTTTTAAGTTCCGCCTATTTAAAACCAATAACTCCAAGAAGGACGTTTTTTGAAACTTCGATTGTGATACATATTCCTCACTGTAAAAAAGTTGCTGTAAAATTGGCTCAGATTTTAAATTAGCACGAAATTCTGTTTAAATTACAGAGTAGTGTCCAAGAAACAAGAATTATGCACCTAACTCGGATCAGTTGCGGATTTTTTTTTATTTGTTTTCATGTGGGTTTCTGTAAAATTACAGCTGATTTTCTTTTGTTTATGAGAATAACCTGTTAAATTATTTAAGATATGATCAGTGGAATCTTATATTTTTAATGCGAGAAATTGTTGTGATAATCATTTATTAATTGACAAATAAAACAGAAATTCATATTTATTTTTCTTTCTTCGTAATAATCGTAACTAAACCCTTGTTTGTAACTTAATATAAAAATCCGTTTGTTTTATTAATGATTTTATTTTTATCGTGAGTTTGCAATTTCCGAATCTTATTTGCATTACTTGCTCTCGTGATTTTCAACACAGCTCTTCTACAAGACGAAAATTCAGAGGTAGGTAATCATGTGGATTTCTGTGTTGGCTTAGCACCATTTAATACTGTTGTAATGCATGATAATGTTGTAATGCATTCATTAAATACGATAATGATATAATGATAATGTTGTAATGCATTCATTAAATACGATAATGATATAATGATTATGTTGTAATGCATTCATTAAAATACGATGGAGGGTAATTCAAAAAATAGGCAGTTTTGCCTTTTATAATCCGCTTTTTTCTCCTTGCTTTCATTATAACTTTCCTTTTTTTCTCTCTCTATTTTTTTAACCGAAGTCAAATCAAATCAAAAATTTTTTTACTCTTAATATTTAAAAATATCGAAATGCTATAGATTTCTATTATATTCTATCATTTTTAGAATATTTTGTTGATAAGTAAATATATTTCTGCAAAAATTTTATTTATTCGATTAAACCTTTAATATTATGATATAATTATTCAGTGTCTTGCTCTATATGGTAAATTTAGAAATAGTGATTATGTAGTGCTTTCTGGTTTAATAATTAAAATGGTTTGTTATTGTTGTTGCTTATCGTATATACAACTTCCTATAGTTACTAATTTGTTCATCGGAAATATCGAATGCATGTATTTTCATTTGAATGCTTTATGTTGAATTTGATAAAATATTTTAAAACTTGTAATTATAATTAACATTTAAACTCGATTATTTTAATTGTCTTGCTTTTATTCCGTTCATTGTGCATACAAACATTCGTTTGGCATTACGCCATCATTATTCTCCACGCCATCTATTTTTCTTTGTAGGGCCCCGAAAGTGGCATTGTAGAACGGTTTATTTCTGAAAGGGAATGTTATGCAATTGCATTTATGAATATTTTTTTTCTTAAGTCATTACTTTGATTTTCGTCTCGTTAGACACATCTGATGTATGAATAAAGGGAGCCAGTCATTTGCTTTTTATCGAAACAAGTGTACGCAACATGAGCCACGTGATTTAGGGAGAATCTGAAAGTAAAATTACTTTTTTTGGCGACATATCCCAAATCTTGGCAAATTCAGAATCTGTCGAGCCATCTTTTGCTTCCCGACATTTAGTATGGTCGATTTTCATTTCCTGAAACGTTTATTTATTTTTTTTCTTTTCTTGTTTTGAAATTATTCTACTAAGCAAAAACAATCCAGCTGGTTTCGAAAATAATTTTTCGTCTTCAAAACATCAATAGCTAAGTTTGTTGACTGGTGTTGTTTTTTGCTTTCTTCTACATTAATTAAAAGTAATTATCTTTCTTCTTTAAGTAAACATTTCTTTTATTTACTTACCAACATCTGTAATTTTACATTACATATTCAAATACTTCTATCATTATTCCAAACATAT
>JAOUZG010013036.1:1614112-1632199 GCA_026289955.1 Argiope argentata
TGATACTAATGTTTTGATATATAAATTAAAACTCTATTTGTAATGAATTTTTAAACATTTAATTTAATCGTATTTTTTTCAACAATTTATTTCGCATAAAATAAAAATAAAATTTTATCTTCTCGAGGATCTCAAAAAAAATCAGCTCTTAATAAAATGTTGCCATCACATTTTCAGAAATTCTGATTTTAAAAAAGTTAATTACAACCAAAAATAAAACAGAAAAATATAATTTTCATCACGTGATTATATAAAATGAAACAATAGGAAATGTGATATTTTTTAAACAATAAATGCAAGAGTACATTTTTCTTGATCGTTTGCAATATCAAATTATTAATTCCATTAAAGAATTAAAATAAATAAAAATACAGAGTAAAAATATATTACAAAAGTACGACAGTTAAAACTGAAAAAAAATTTTTTAGAAAAGCACTAAACGATAATCTTCTGAGAGCGAAATAAGTATTTACAAGCAAGAAATCTTAAACGAATTTTGAAAGTGACGTCATTTCAAAGAAACGACGAACAAAAAGCAATTGATAGTCAGTAGTAGTAAAATATTTTTGCATTCTTTTTTTTTTAATGTTTAAAACGATAAGACATGTTTTGAAATATTACTTTTACTTATGTGAAGAAGATATATTGTGCAAATGAAAGAATTCGTCTTCGTGATAGTAATTTATCTCCACATTTTTAACGAATGATGTAAAATAAAAACGCGTCTTTTTCCAACGAGGCATTCGTAATATTAAAGCTATACTGGTGAAAGCAGGTCAGCTATTTGAAAATGCATCTTCTTTCAAACAAGCATACGTAATAATTAATAATGCCAAATTTGTAAAATTATATAAAACTATATTTACCCGCTTATTTCGGAGACATCAAAGCTTTCTAACCAAAACAATATCATGTTCGCAAATAAGAAAAAATAAATCAAATATCATTCCAAATTAAACATATAAAAATGTCATTTTCGGCACGTGTCTGTATAAAATGAAACAAATATGAAACATGATATTTTTGGAAATTAATGCATTGAAACGTTTTCTATGATATTTTACTATACATATCTTACTAATACAATTAAACAGTTTTAATTAAGGTAAATATTGCTTAACATTTACAAGGCATCTTCTGTAATCGGAGCCCAACATCTAATTTCTTAATTTCTTGGGGAGAGACATAAATCTATTAACAAATGGTCTAGGTGAAATATATAATTAGTAGATTAGGCAAAAATGCTAATGAATTAAATTTTTACATATATCATCTGCTCTGTGAATCATATTTAACAAAATATTCTTGAAACAGTAAGTCCTTAAAATAAAAAAGTGTCACTCTAATGAACTAAATCATCAAGTCTGATCAATCTATGAAAATTTCAATTTAACTATTCTATAAAAACAGGCGATTTTAGATCACTTTATAAAGATATCAAAGAAGCCAATCAGAGTTACTCTAGAATAATTGATCTAGATAATGAAAATTATTATTGTTCTAAACTTGCAATATTCAGAACTGAATAAATCAGCCAGATTTGAAGAAGATAGAAATGCTTATTTATTTATTTAGAAGTTGAAATATTAAGAAGAATTTACAAATATGAATCTATAAGACCAAATTAATTTAAACCATAATTTTTTTATATATGTTTATAAAACTAAAAAAAATTTTATTATTGAGAGCATTTACATACATCTAAAAATGAAATTAAAAACTGAAGGTTTCAATTAACTTGTGAAATTTTGCTGAATAATTCGTTGAGATCTTATAAATTATAAAAAAAATTATAATGTTTCAATTTTTGTATTGAACATAAAACTTCAATGTCGGACTACTCTGCTTTCAGTTCTTAGTTTTATTTATAGGCGTGCTTGAATTTAGTAAAAATTTCTTTATGTTAAGTGCACTTCCATCATTTCCACTTTAATTTAAAACTGAATTTTACGTGCACTGATAGAAAATCAGAGAGAGATGTGGAGTTCAAAGATAGGACTGCTTAAGGCCTACATAACAGTATAAGGGAATTACATAATTATCGAAATTTGAAGCTTAAAAATATTTCGGTGAAAAACTTATGAGACCAAGTTATATATATAAAAAAAATTGATTTAATCCTTTAGTCGGCCTTAATATTGGCGAACCGACTGGTCGCCAAAGGCGGCTAGTGTACTAATAAGAATTCCTAGGTTGTTTTAAATGGTCCTGCGAAGTTGTTACGACAACTGTTTAAAAAATCAAAGTTTTTTTTGAGATCATTTTAATGAATAACCCCCCCCCCCCCGATTCTAGTATGAATGGATGGATTGAATTAAACTTAATAGAATGTTGCATTTTTCTTTTATTTAATTATTGTTGTCATTAAATATGCGATTTAATATTTTGAATGTGGCAGACGTTCATTTTAAGTCATTACAGCTCGTTACTTTCGTCTCTTATGTTATCGGCATTGTATTGCTTGATCTCAAACATTTTACATGTTTTTCAAAAGCATATTTTCATTTCATTAGGGGGTTTTTTTTTTTTCCATTTAAATGTTTGTTACTATTTTTTTCTTGTAAGACGCTGCATTTCCAAAATTTTGCCACGATAATGAAAGTTGCAGTTTTGACTTCACTTACGAAAATGATATCATTACGAGAATAGCTCCTGTTAAGAGATAAATGTACCTCTTAAACTAAAATTGCATTAGTAATTCTATTTAAAGAATCTTTATCTCTCAACAGTGTTAATCTTAGAAGAGTATGATTTGATTATATGATTTTTTTTATTAGAAATTGTCATTGTTCGTTGGTTTACATTTACTATCAAGAATGCTGCTTTTCACCCCTCCCCCGCTTTGAAGGAGGATTATTAAAGGGCGGGAATTTAATTGCCTAGGGCTTTCAATATTTTATCTCGTTTTATGGGAAAAGGATGTCAACGTACTACTTGAATTTTGCGTAGATAAAGGGAACATATTTGCGGATTTCTCTTATTTTGTCAGTTTTTTACATAAGAATGATTTGTATTATTTTGAAAAACAAGCATTCTATGGCAAGTATAAGAAGGCTGCTAGAAAAATCATAACTCGGATGACAAAAATTTCTAGTGCTGATTCAAAGAAATGTACGTGATATGGCAGAATATTTTGAACATAGAAGGCTGACTACCATTTCTAGTTTTTTTTTAACCGTTCTGAGATATTAAATTCAAATAAGAATTCAAGATTCAGTTCATAATGGCAGTAATTTTAAAGGGAAATAAATGTGATAAAAATTAAATGGATTTGTCTTGCCCAAATTAGGAATCACTCTGAACTAATTTAAGTATCATATTCACTGCAAATGAGTGATGTAATCTGCCAGCATTAATTCTTGCTTTCGGAACTGGGTCCTAGTAGTTAAACTACGAGATATCTAGTAGTTAAGTTTTTATCTTAATATTCAAAATTACATTCGAATAAATGAAATGATTCGACAGTTAATCGTAATCTGATTAATTTAAGAACTTTCCCCTGATTATTACCATTATTTTAATTTGATTTGTGACATATTCCGTCGATTTTCTTTTTTTTTATGCATTATTTGAATGAAGAAAATAATACAAAGAAACTTGTGTTTACAAAATTATATCAAAATATAATTTATATTATTTATAAATTATAAGATAATTTTAGCAGCAGAAATCTTTCTGCGTCGAAGTTTTTTCCTTCTGGTTATTAACAAAAAAAAGTTGGAATGGTAGTACCGAAATTTAATTCTCAGAAAATTAAATATTTAATTAAAATAAAGCAAATGTTAATGTTTTTATGTGGGCGTATTTTTTAAAAATTATTATTCATCCATATTCGTAACATTTTCAATTTCGAAAATTTTATTACTCTAATGTTAGATTTATTATCGTTATTAGTGCTAACTATTAAAAATGCAAGCCACTGCTGCACAGAATGTATTAATCTGCAATTCGCACTCTCCAGCTCCAATGCTAGACGCAGGTGACTATTGAGTGGGAGGTGAAAATGCAGGCTTTCGTCCTGCCATCGATGATACCTCCTGAAAATGGGAGAATCCTGTCACCTGTTTTGATATCTTAGCCTCACTCGAGGAGTTTTTCAATGTCAAACGACGTTATCCAAGGTCCTGGTGTCTCCGCTGTGCTGGAAGAGAAATAGCGTGTTCAGATAGCTTTTCCCGATATCCTCTCTCGTGACAAGACTATCGGTCACGTGGAAAATGGGCAACGTACAGCGCGCATGTGCACATTTCCCAACGGTGAAGCTGGGTAGCTACAGGGAAACGACGTCTTTTTCGCCTTCCTGCGTTGATATTAGATCTGACGGACGTGAGGTCTTCGTTCACTGTGACGCAATCATCTTTGCTTCTGCCGCTACATTTGCGGTTTAACGCAGCCCGCTCATTGGTAGATGGACGCGCCATCATTCTTTCATCATCGCGTTGGAAAACTGCCACAATTGGCGAGGTTTCCCCATTAATAAGTTGATTTTAGAAAATGAAATGCCGTATCGTTTACCCGTAAGAATGATAATTTTTTCGCCCTGTCTAAGATAGCTACTATTTGTTGTGCATGTTTGTCTGGGATACAAGTGGTAAATGCGGAATGGGTGTCAGTATTTTTTGAATTGTGAACTTGTGAAGAATGCGAGTTCATACTGTGGTAATTTGTGTTCGAGTGTAAATTTTTTACCCCGACAATCAACACCTGTTTAGATAATAAAATTATTCACGCAGTTTATTTCAGTGTAAAAGTAGTGCTCTGGCTAATTTTCAAAAAAACTTGTTATAGAAATAGATTCAGCTTGAGGTAGATTCAATCTTTTGATTTTTAAAAAGGTTATTATTTATTTCTTGGTCATTAGCGAATCTTCTCCAAAATATTATTATTGCATTAATATTTCTATTTATATGACTTTGCTACTGAGTGCACTGTCATCCGAAATTGCATAAATTGGTTATTCATTACTTTTTGTTTTGAGAAGCTTTTATTCAGTAATTTAGTTTATTATTTTCTGTTTTTTAACTGTTTCTGTTTTTTACTGTTTTTTAAGTTTAAATTTATTAGGTCTGTCAATAAATTATGTAATGTCATACAATTGTCTGGCAATTCTTTTTTAATTTCTTCCGTATTATGAGCAATACCTTTTTTAAAAAAAAGCCTACTATCTATTCTACCTTAGTGTAGTTCTGTGGTCCGGTTATGTTCCATGTTTTAATGAATTAATACAAAAGAAGATGCTTATTACATTCATATTCGGTTTTGGTTATGTACTCCAAATAACTCCAGCCCGTTTCCAACTTATAAATACGACTGAATTTTGGTGGCGTATATATCTTCAAAACGATTTGACAATTTTAGATCTAGTAATGCATATTGACGACATCAGTATTAAACTCGCTTCTAATTGAATGATTGATTCTACTTATTACTACTATTCTGATTTCGTATTAGTCTCCTTTTACCGCTGTCCTGTTTACTGAGAATAGTGCATGTGTTTAATTGCAGTTAAGCTCTTCGCATTCACTAATGAGTTTGATTCGCTTATCGAATTTGTGAAATTCGGTTTTTAAATCTGCTATTAATTGAAAAGTATTCAATATTCTAAAGTGCAAAATTCACTTACAAACGCTTAAATATCGCAGACACCTCTTGAATTATTATTGAATTAAAACTTTGGATTGCAAATTTCCCAAATAGGATGTGCAATCTCATTAAGATCTTAAATAAATTCGTATGTCATGGGTCTACATTTTTATTGCTTAGTGTGGTCGTAGTGGTTGTTCTAGCAAATTATTTTAGAATGTCAAATAGTGATATGCATATAACCCTCCTATTCTAGAACATCCATATCATTTCTATTCATTCGGTTCATGTTGCCGAAATGCGGATCCCATCCAAAATTTTAATTGTAATGCTGCACAATCATAAAAGGTGAAAAGTGAATTAATGTAACATGATAGCTCATTGAAAGACCACGGATGCTTTCATGCCTATTCTAATAAAGCTGCTAATCAGCCACATCTGTACTTGCATAAAACTGCGATTGTAAATTCTTTAAGCAATAGAACGTAACGCCCCGATTGCTTCCCCCCTCTTAGTTCCCCACAACATCTTAAATTCGTAATGGAATCCACTTTTTAGACGTCTCTTTGTCTACGGATTCAAACCAAAACTTTGATTCAAAACTAATGCTTTATTAAAGCGATCGCACGACTGTTTAAATAGAGATGGATATACGGTCAGTTCCTGGACAGATTTGGTTCAAAACTGAATGCGGATCGACATTTACTGTCTAACATTTTGGGTTTAACGAGTCTGTATACCATATTTTATCTTAATAGCTCTCTACATTTTGCTGTTATTATATACTCATGATTTCGGACAGTCAGATAGACAGTCTTATTGTGATTGGATTTCATTCGGAATCTGATACAAATCTGCAAAATTGATATAAACGCCTTATTCCAAATTTCCTCCTTCTAGTTTAAAGTATTTTTGAATTTTCTAATCCGTTGGCAGACTGATGTAATTCCAAAAAGTTGTTTGGAATCGGAAAGATCTGGAAATGAAGATTCATCAAAAACCTGCGTTTAAATTTACAATGCATTTTTTTTATATATATATGAGGAATCAAAAATATAAGGATGGAAATAGAATCAACCATCATGCTGACATATTCTCATTTATTGTTATCAGAGAAACCATTTGTTATCCCGTCCGTAATGTGTCTTCAGCATAATGGCAGCAGTAAATATAATTGAGAAATGGATGAATGATAAACAGTAAGATTGATGTTTCCTCATTTTCATTTGTGCCATTCCATGAATTATTTTTTGAACCGTCCGCTCACTATGAGAGCTCTGAGGCTTTGTTGTACGTACCGCTGATTCCGAAATAAAGACATTTATAGGTTTTTGAAATTAAGATTTTACTTTAAAAAAATTAAAGTTTTGTTTTCTTAGAACCGTAAATGTCATAAAATTTTTATCTTACTTTTTCTCTATGTCGTCATTATGACTTTCCTCGCTAAAAGTCTCTTCGGAGTGAGCGTTCTCAATTTGCTTATTTTAAATTAACATAATAACTTCAAAAGGTAAATCATCTCGGAGACACCAACAACACTACTTTAGAGTGGGTAGAGGGAGCAAAAGCACCCCCCCTTCTTTTTGCTAAAAGCACAAAATGCTCTATTTGATAATTTTAGAAACATTATGATAGTAAAAAATGATTATAAAAGTCACTCTTTTGTTTATTTATTTTGAATGATAATACCCTAAGTATATGTTCTTACTTCGCTTTGTAAATCGATGTCAATTATGTTGTGTTAATCATTTCCTCATTTTGAAAAAATATTTCCAGATAATAAATGTTTCGTTTAAAATTAATGCCACGATTCACTTCGTAATGTTTGAGACGATGTGCTTTGTCGATGGGAGGAGGAGTGGTGGATACTTGATTCAGTTTATTATAAACCTTATCCAGAATTTAAATTTCCCTCTTAACGTCATTTTTCCTTACTGCTTTCATTGCATCGTTTGGCACAGTTCCATCACATAAGCTGTCTTCATCGTACCTGGAGCATCGTTTTTTTTCCTAACGCTAACAGTTCAGAGACCGAAAAAGCTCCTTCCTTCCAGTCTGCTGTGGCGCGAATCTTCTGCTCCATACCTCTAACGTGTCGCAATGGAGAACGAAATTTTCACGCTGATGAATACTTCTTTTACGAGGAAAAGGAGTGAGATGAAGCCTTGCTCCCGTCTCGTCTGTTTCTCTCCTTCCCTCCCCTCCTGACTGCATAATCGTTTGTCCGAAGGATGGCCATCGCAACGACTCGTGGCCTTGACCTCCTTGTGAATGGCAGCTCCCGCTCGTACTGAAGTGTGCAGGAGAAAGAGTTTTACAGGGATTGACGACGATTTTTAAAAAGCCGCCCTTTTTTATTCCCGAAATAAGGTGATTAAATTTTGACGTTCGCAGTCTCTCTTTGTTTAAATATAAAAAAATATATCACATGCTTTAATAATTTATATATAATTTACAAATAGTATACGAGTGTAAAAACATACGCATCATCATATCAAAACGAAATATAAAAAATTAATATTTTAGTGAGAGATGGTGCATTTTTCTCTGCAGCACTTCCAATGTTTTGATTGCAAGCATTTCCTAAGCTATGAATGATAATGTGCCACCTGAATAATATGCGTCTCGGGATTGTAAAAGAGAAAGAGAGAGAGAGAGCTTCGTGAAATAAAATAAACCTTTCGTTTTAAGTATTAAGTGTAACGTATATCTGTTGGAAACTGAAATATGTGGTGTAACAGTATTGGGATCGAGTGCTGTTCCAACGTTGTTGCTGCTAATCAGATATGCTGATACTGAACAGAGTTTAAAAAACTCAAATTATTAGTAGGGGTATAATACTGTAGGTTTACGCGAATGATTTTAATTAGATATAACATTTCTTTTAATTTTGTAGAATTAAGAGCATCCTTCAAAGAATAGAAGATTGGACAATTAAATTTAATTTAAAATTCATTGTAGATAAAAATAAATATTTTTTTTGTATAAATTTCTTTAAAATGTAACGCATTTCCCAGGCTAAATAGCGAAAGGATTTTCTGTGAAAAATATGTAAATTATCTGGTGATAACCATTGATCCAAATCTATCACATCTCATATCGGAATAAACTATTAGAAAAAAATACTTGTAAAATTCTGAAGAAAAAAAGGGGGCAACATAGAGCCTTTAAGCTCTAATATAAACGAATATATGAATCCATTATTATTTACTTGCCCCCAATCTCACAAAGCATAACTGAATACTTATAATCAGTTATGCTTTGTGAGATTGGGGACAAGTAAATAATAATTTGTGAATCCAGCGACCGCTTCCTTCTTTGCCGAGTGCAATTTCATTGCATGGCCCCGTTGACTGTGTATGCCATTGCATGTAAAAATAGAAGTTAGTAGAGCCATATCAAAAGGGAGAGCGATATTAGAAACTTCGATGATGCAGTTCAACAATAAAAAAAAAAAAATGAATGTTTTCAAGATGCTTGATAACTTAATATATATTGATGAATTTAAAATAGTGTACGAGATGGGATGCGCTTTTGTTCACTTCATGGACAAGAAATAATTTATCGGGCGTATAGACTGAACAATGCATGCACTGTTTACATGGCTGAAACTTGTCGCAATAGAGTTGACGATAAATTTTGCTTTTGAAAGATGTCAAGATAACAAATATCAAATTTTAAATCGGTTTTAATATCTTTGTAACCAATGAAAAAGCAGAGAAAATAATGAATGAGCTGAAATAGGTTGGACTTGATCATGGTGAACTGTAGTGGATGGAAAGGCAATGAATGTAATGTCGTAGAATTACTTTTTAACCATTATTCCTGTTCAGTTTTATATTAATTCACTTCAGTTTCTTTACTTGTTTTGATGAATCAAGAACATGCTTTTAATTTTATAATCAGTGGGAACATCTTTGAAATTTGAAAGCGGCAAATTAGACTCAATGATATGTTCCCACATTTTTCCCTATCCTTGAAGAAACCCCAATATCCTCTTGTTTAAGATCGGCTAACTGCTGAATCCTGAAGTTATTATTGACGAAATAGCCGCTTTTGAGACCAACTGGATCGTTGGAAATATAATTTGAGTTAATTCCAATGAAATATCTTATGTGTAATTTGATAGTAATGGGCCGGAGTTCTGCGATCAATTGAACTATCTTATTTATCGTCCTAATCATTGTACATAAGAATCATGATAATAGAGTAAATCACCTTGCCATCATAGTGTCACTACAAACCTAGGGGGATGTATCTCCGAACTTTTATAGTATTATGATTTCGCCTTTTGCTTTCTGACTTTTTTTTTATGTATTAGAAAACACTTTTAAATATTTAGTGGAGTGATGTTATACAAAAAAAAAAGTATTTTTATACCATTGCGAAGGTTCAGAAATTAATTTGCTTTGTTAAACTAGTAACATTATAAGGGCAATGCTTTTGATTTTAATTAATATAAAAATAACTTTTGTGCGATGATATTTTCAAGAGTTATTGCGGAAAATGATAAAATGACATTTAATTTCTAATAAATTAGAATTAATTAAAATTTCAAATAAATATCATGTTTCAGCCTATCATCTTCCAAAGTATATTTGTTCTAAATTAGGTAGATCCAGATCAAATAATCTCTCCCGTAAAGTGCCAACACACTCGGAGACATACGGACTAATAGTTGTTATTTATAAAGATGGGATATTATAATATTTAAATATATTTTTATTAAATAGATTTCAAAATGGAAATGAAATCAAAAGTATGTAAAATTGTGCATTTTTATCCAATTCAGAAATTATTAGCCTACATGTACATATTTAAATTTGTGAGAATGTGCTTGTTGTAAAATGTGTAATTGAATGTTGATTGGGTTGAATTACGGCTGTCGGTCGTAAAAGAATGAGCTGAGAATGAACGGACCATTTTTTACGCTATTTGAATTGGTCTATTTTTTACGCTATATTTTATTTTATCGTTAAAATAAGTGGTCAGTCTTTATTTGTATTGCTTATGGTTAACTTGTAACTGACCGGTCTTGCTAACCTGCCATCTGGAAACTGCTGGAATATTAATTATGCATTGCTTTCTTGTCGAAACAAAAGTTAATTGTTTGGCTGCTTCGAGTTGGAGCGGAAAGAGGATTCGAGAGAAGAACGTTTATGTGCCATAAGACAACTTTTTCGATTTTCTGATTATCTCTTTTCGAACGAACATACTGTTCGATTTCGGAAGTGATCGCAACAGAATGACTCTTCGTCACCGGTAGTATGACTGGTGTAAATGATTACCACGAAATATGAAGGAAGTGGAAATTCTGTTCAAATCGAAAGTGTTCGGAATTGGTACATAAATAATTTGCTTTCTCGTTATTTGCATGAGAAGATGACGAGTGGTTGGAATTTTACGCCCTCCCTTTCTCGACTCTCTGTTTTCAGTCCGTAAAATCGAGATTGAAGGTTACGCTTTGAATTTTGCTACGTGCACGCCTCACCGTTTGCGTTCAGCATTTATGATTACTTTATTAAATTAACTTTTTATATTTTTAAGCTAAATAAAAATATGAAACAGGAAAGTTTATAAAGATGCATCAGATTGTCCTTTTTTAAAAAATCTCGTATTATTTAGCTCCCAACGCATAAATTATTTAAGTACTATTTTGAAATTTGTACTTCAAATTTATACAAATGTGCCCCAATATTGGGTTGTAAACTTGATATGATAAGAAAAAAATGCAAATTTTGATTCTTTGGGAAATATAAGAGCTTTGTGTTTCATATTTAGCCAGTTGTTCGAATTATTATTTAAAAAATAATAATGTAAATTATGACTATATTTATTATCCTCCTTCTGCTACCTTTTGTTTGTCAGCTATGTTAGTATTTATTTAGACATGCCAATTAAGAGGAATTGCATCTTATAAATAGCCAAATGAAGTATTATTTTAAATTGAACTTTATGTATAATATCTTCCTAATTAGCTAGTTATAACTGCAAATCCCAGAAAAAATGTTCTGCTTTTTTAAAGATTTCGCCAAATTTCTACTTCATTATCTCTTAAAACTTGCGGACAGTGAAAGAGAAAAGTGACCATTGAAAACGTATCTAAGAGATCAAAAAATATTTAATGCAATTTTTAAAAAAATGAAATTCGTAAAATTGTTGTAGTTGGACATCTTTGTCACGTCTCCCTCCCAGAGAACATTTATTGCCATTTTCATGAAAATGTAAAAAGTGGAAGGAAGGTGGCCGTGGGTTACATATCTATGACACCCCTATATATAATATATATATATATGGTTGATTTTGAGGAAGCTAGTTTTTTAATCTTTCCGATTGTTTTAAATGTATACATAATAACACACACAAAAAAAGTAAGGGCCGTAAAGATGTTTTTGGAGAAAGAAAAATTCGAAAACAGATATTTAATAAAAATTATTATGGAAAATTCTTACTTAATGCATTCCCTGTGAAGGTTAAAATTTCTACAGTAGTATTGCCTGATGTGGCCAAGAATTAAAACATATATCTTATCTTATTGTCATGGTCGATGGGTTATTATTCAAAGAAAATGCAGACATGACACATTTCCCCGGAAATGCACAATTCAGCGTTTTCCGAATCGATTTTATTTTTTTTTTCATTCGTGAAGTCCTTTTTGTGTAATGATTCTACTATATTTGTTATGCCACAAGCTCTTTTTGTAGAAATTTATTTTCACATCTTTTCTAATTCTTATTTTACTTCCCGCTGTTTATGTGTAGTGCAATTCGTTATTATATAAACTAAGGTAGCTTCCACATTCCCTCCCTGTTTCAAGTCTGCATCTTGTTTAAAAATACTATTGTTTGAGTTTCTTTTAAATAATAATTTTATTTTGAAATTCATATTAATGTTTTCAAATTTTTATGTGCATAATATAATTATACAAGATGAAATATTCACAAGAAGAACTTATCATTTTTTTATGATTCTGCTTTTTTATTAAATTTTTCATTTTTATAAACTGCAAACTGTTAAGAGAGAGCCGTTACCAAAATGTATTATTATATTAATTGGAAATGTTGTGAAAAAAGTTTTTTAATAAGCACTGAATTAATCTAAATAGCCTTTAAAAATGAAAGATTTCAAATTTAATTGCAATTGCTGCTACAGAAAACAATGTCTGGTTAAGTTCATCTTTTATAAACATTTTACATTGCTCTAGAGATTGATAGATATCGCCTAATATATTTTCTTCCATGAACCACTTTCATTAATCCGTATGAACAAACGTTATAAAGCTCAATGAATTAGCTTTATATAATATTGATGTGTGTTTTTTTCTGCCTGTTTTTCCATGTTAATTGTTTTTAAAAAATGTCTCTTCAGAAATTCTATTTAATCTATTTTATCAAAGTTTTTGTTGTTGTTGTTTGAAAATATTGATTTAGAGTTGGAAAAAATTATTAATTATACTTGTGAAAACTAAATGACTTTTTTTTTTATAATTTAGTGTATTAAAGATCAGAACAAACGCTACTTGTTGAAAAAAAATTATCGTATTGGGCTGTCTTGATTCACCTAAATAAATTCTTAATGTAGTTGAAATTGCAAATAATAGAATAATAATAATAAAAAAAGATTCTATTCTTAATTTAGTAGGAAAAGAACTGCCTTAGAACTTCTTAATATAATAAAAACGAATATTAATTAATAAAAACGAATTAATATAATAAAAACTGAAAAGAACTTCTTAATATAATAAAAACAGTAAAGAATTCATTATTAAAAATACATATGAATTATTATTATAGAATACATATTATAATTATTGTGAGTGGAAAACGGGTTAGTGTAACTTTCTTTTTCAAATCGGAACAGAAAATCAAAAACTAGAATTGTTCTTGCTAATTCTTGACATTTGATCGATCATTTCAGTTTACTAAATAGGGGTATCGTTGTGTTGAATTTGTATAATGATGATGGAATTATAATATCGAAGACCTAACTGTCTTCAATTTTAAAGACAGAACGGTATGTCAATGGATACTAAATTAGTGATTCTTTTCAATATTGTCTTAATTTTTATAGCATCTATTTGTCTTCTATTTAAAATAAATGATATTTATCATTAAAAATTATTTATGCTTTGCTTTCTTATGACCCTTCATTTAAATGCATAATATAAGAATTTTTTCGAAGAACTAATTAAGAACTAGGTTTTTTAATTTTCTTAATAAGTGGTAACTATCCTCCTTTATTAAAATGAAATGATATGGGGAGAAAATTCTTAAATTGTAATGCAAGCTTACTGGATACGTATCTATCTTGAGATGAAAGAAAATTAAGATGTATTTATTACTTAAGGCGTTATTAAGTAAAACATTGTGTTAAATGTTAACCTTGATCGTCAAGGATTTTATGAGTTTTCTTCTTATGTCGATTAAAGCATAAATGCGTTGTCGCTGATTTTATAATTTACTGCAATTTGCACGAATACTGTCTAAGTAAATATTCTAATAAAATGCTAGGATTCGAATGAACTTTATGTGCCGGATGTGTCATCAATCCAATTTAACACTTTGTTAAAAGGTGACTGCGAAGAATTAATACCCATAAACTTGTTTTGAAGGCCAAATCATATACCAACCCGGCGCATTGTAAACTAGTTGTTTGCATTGTTTCCAGCAGAAACAAAAGAATTGAGCAGTTGATGTGGTTGTGTGAGAACATCAGAGGATTTGGATTTTGGTTATTTCAACTTCTGTAATGTCTTACGTGAAAATGCTGGAATGTAGTAAAAAGGTGTGAGGGTTTTTTTTTTAATTTTATGTTTGCATTAAAAATTAAAATATTACCTTTACTCTTAAGAAAAGTTGCTTATAACAGAGAAGGGGGAAAAATCATATACATTCCCAAATTTAAAATAAAATGATAAAAAATAAACACCCAAACTTATTTTGGCATCGTTTATCGTGTAATCATAAAATAAAAAGTATCATTTGAAAGAAATTAAAGTATTCTTAACGATTTATGCCGAAAAATCATAGTGAGTGTGTTTATATTGTAAAAAAAAAACAAATTTTAAATTTCCAATAGCAATACCTATTTTTTAATCGAAGTTTCAAAACTACATTTGAAGAAGTAAGGTCTTAGGATTTATTGCAACAATGGCTGTTATCCCCTGTTTCAAATACTTAAAACAAAATATATATTAAACACAAGAGAGTGAGCGCGCCCAAAAACAAATTGAAGTTTCAGTCGGTTAATAGTTAAGGAAGTCTGTTGATTGAAGCTGCTTTGAGTCCGCTGATGCGATTTAGAACATTTCCAGAAATTCCAATGGAAAGAAGAGGCACAAGTCAAAGCGATACAATGGGGGGGGGGGGGGGTAGTAGATGTTGAAATGCTTCAACGCTTGAAGAGAAACTTGAAGATTGGTCTTGTTTGCAGTTATTTTACACAGAACATTTTTAAAGAAGAAATCTTGTTTATCTAATTGGAGAAAAGTCCACCATTTGTCTCTTTAAAATGAATACTTTTTGCACGAGAGAATTATGTGTTCAATATCATTTATGCTATCACATTCATGACAAAGAGGATCATTATGAAGGTTAAAACGATTTAACAGTCCTGGCGTTATAATTGTTTTGCTGATTAGTCTGGCCAAGACAACATCTTCCCTCCGATTTTTGGATTAAGGAGACAGTGCTTCAATGCTTGGAATGTCACCTAAAGAAATGAAGTATTTACTGTTCCTATAATTATTTATTGTGGTCTGATGTGTCTCTTTATTGAGGCTTGAAATAATGTCTTCAGGAGAGATCCATTAAATCCATGGTGTAATTTCTGTAACTTCTTTGACTAAGCGATCTGCAAGCTCGTTCCAAGTTATATTCGAATGACCAGGTACCCATAGGAAGGAAATTTTTTGATTTAATTGTGTTAAAGTTTCAACTTTGGATGCTATACATTGGATAATTTTGGCGGCCGAAGCAAAATGTTCTTCAACGATGTGAATGCAGAGAAGCTGTCTGTAAGAATCAAATAATCTTTTCCAGGAATAACAAGAACTTCTAATGCTTCGGCAATGGCTAAACTTCTTTCAGCAGTAAAAATGGAATTCACAGGATGGACTCGAAACGTGAATTTTTGTTTAGAAGAAAAACCAGCAATTGAAGTGTGCTGGAGAGTAAAACGGCAATAAAAGTTCTTGCCGAAAAACAAATTTCATTAATTTTAAATCAGATCGTTTGGAGTTATGAGCTGAAAAATTTTGATATTCTAATTAAAAATAGAATTTCAAACTTTTATTCAAAATTTTCAAAAAATATATAATATTAATTTGAACTTCTTTTGTTCTGAAAATATTAGATACTCTATACATATATTGCACATGTATTTATCATTGAAAAGTAATTCTTAAAGATGGAAAAAAATACAGAATTATAATTTAAAATTTTAAACTCACTTAAATTTGGATACAAATACAGCAAGATCATGTTATGACGGCATAGAAAATGTCAACTCATTCCTACGAGTAGTTTTCCCGTTACATTGTTTTCTGTATCGCTTCTAAACTGGTATATTAAGGAGAGTGCTTACTAATTAAGTGTATTAAGGAGCGCGTTCCAAAATGTTGACAGCATTTGATTCGGCAACTCATACATATCTTGAAAGAAGCTTCGTCTTCAGCGTTGTTGCAATGATAAAATGTATTAAAAAAATTCTCCAACGGCAAAAAACATCGAATCAAAAAAGGAAATAAGAGTAAGAATAAATGTCTTTCATTGCCACCATATTTATTTATAGTCCCTACTTTTGAATGCGAAGATTTATCAGTTCTCTTAACCAGTTAGATCATTTATTCATCGGCTCATATAATGTCAGTTAAAGTTTAAAAAATTTAAGAAAATGGGAATTTCATTCTTTAATAAATACTTTTTAGGATTGTCTCTATTTAACTTTAAAATAGACTAATTTTGTTTTTCTTGATAATTAATACACAGTGAAGTTTACATTTTGTGCATAAACGTTTAAGTTTATTGACGTTTGTTTATATTCTATATACTTCTCATATCCCATAAAATTAGTATATCATAATTTTAGTCATTATAATATCTTATATAATCATAAAAGGTATAAAAAATCAAGCATCTAAACATTATTAGATAAAGCGTGTAATACTCATTTTTTGGATTAAAAATAGATCTTACATTTATTCCCTATACATGCGAGAGTATGATAGAAGTTAATCAAATAAAATTTTAAAACAATAAATTTATTTTTACTTGAAAGTTGAAATGAACAAATTTCTTAAAATAAAGTTTTGTAAGAATTTCTCCTGGTAAACAAAAATATTTTATTAAAAAAATGCATAACATTTTGAATGAAATTCATTTTTTTAGTTATTAATATTTTTAAACGTTTGTTGCTTTCTATAAAAACAAGAGATAACAAGACTTCTTCTTTTTTTTTTTTTTTTTCCCCATTTATGTGAACAGTTGTGATTTGTCAAATAATTCTGTTTAAGCCTACAAAAGCATTGATCGTATATCTATTATCGAACTGTTTAGAGCAATTATGTTAGTTTTGATAAATTACATTTACATGTATAATTACGATTTATAACTTTTTTTTCTTAATTGTATTACCCCAATTACTATAACAGATTTATAAATGCTAGTTTAATAGAATGCATTTTGCTATGTCTAGTAAAAAAAGTTTCGATATACATTTTCGATTATTAAACTGAATACTTAAGCCATCCTTTGGAACAGTTGTTTTCATAATTATATGCTTATTTATTATTCCTATAACTATCACTGCTCATATCAGAAGCAGCCAAACATAAAAATTAATACGATAATGGAAATTAAAGATACGTAGAGTAAACGACGGAACGTTTAAAAGATGTGCTGCGATTTGTGTTCCATGTCTGTAACCTTGTATTCCTGTCTATGATATAACGAAGTCTTCCGCAACCAAACAGCATTTGTGTGGAAAACTTAAGCTACTGGAAATACATGGATAAAAACTGTTGGTGAATTAAATGCTTTACTTAGTTTAGGCGTTTGTAAAAATAATGAATGGTATCATTTTTATGTTAATTTATAGATAGAAATAGTATATATGGAATTTTTGCATGTAATAAAGGTGTATGTTCACTCCCCTGATGCTTCACAAGCCAGACTGACCTTGAGCTACCGAAATGTCTGAAATGTTTTGCAGGGTGGAAATGTGCAGCTTCGGGCGCTTTTATTTAAGACATTTTAATAGAGCTTTAATCAAAAATTTAACAAATTACTGACATTTTCCTCAATAACTTCCAAAATTATTCCAGTAAAAAATAATTTTTACAGCACCTTAAAATTTTAATAATTTTATTTTAAATATTTTAAGCGTATTTTACAATAAAATGTATCATCCGGCGAATTTAACCCCCGTTGTCGTGATTCAGATATGAGGATTCGACTTATTTATTCTTGTTGACTTGGTTTCAATATATAAGGAAGACTTTTGATT
>JAOUZG010013036.1:1639212-1655247 GCA_026289955.1 Argiope argentata
TATATATATATATATATATATATATATATATTAACATTCTTTCAGCTGATTTATTATTTCATGGTTTGCTAATGGCTAACGTAATAATCATCTGATGCATGCGTTTCTCCCAAGAAATTCTCTCTTCTTGATTCGCTTGGAACAAGAATTGGAATATGAATTCGAAATCAATTTGTCACCTTTGATTCAAATTTCAATTCTTTTATTTCAAAAAATCATTCTAAATGTATATAAGAATACTTTTTTTTATAAAATAAAGTAAAGGTAAGTTGATTAACAAGTCATTTTTTAATTAAAATTGCAATTAATCATTATAAAAAAAATTGTTGGGTTTTTTTTGTATAATTAAAATTTTATTTGACTTATTTATGTAGGATTAACAATTCACACATTAAAAATTATTTCTAAGCAAAGAAAACAAAATTAATTTGACAAAATATATTTAGAAGTTTTCAATAGCGTTGAGAAAAAAGGTGAAATAAATCATTCGTACTTGTTAATATTTATATGTGTACCTATAAGTTTTGATTTTTTTTAAACATCCGGGAGAAAAAACAAAGTCACTATGAACTGCGTACCCCAAATGCTAAAGTATGTCCTTCAATCCCGAACCTGCGAGAAAACAACACAAAAATGTCTAGGTGCATTCTCCCTGTAATGTTGGCGCAATGTTGGCAGTCTTGCCTGCCGCCAACTGAAGAGAAATGTAACCCTCTGAAGCACATGCCCGATGGAGGATCTTCTAGATCCTTAGACGCTGAAGGGATGTAAGGTATGTTACTATTTTGGGTTATGAGTTTTCACATGCCCCTTTATTATTATTAGTTTTTTTTTTTTCCTTGTTCATTCCCTATCACTTTTCACGTGTCAGTAATATATTCTGATTTTCCGTCATTGTACGGTACACCTGATTATGGGAAAACATACTGCTCTAAATGATGTCGAATTGAGATGCTCATTTCGTCTCCTACTGTAGTGAGAAATAGGAATTTGGTGGTAAAGAGTGATCAAAGTGGTCGCATAATGTTTCCGAATAGCACCATACGGTGTTGATAAATAATCAAGATTTCTTCCAGGGTTTATATGTCATAATCACGTTTTTCTTTCTTATCTATTTTTTTTAAAAAAAAGTTTTTCTTTTTTCAGTTTTATTGGGACGGGATATTACTTGGAATTGAATTAATTGATTTGAACTCGCTGTTAATTGATATTGTTGTGATAGAAAATATATAAGAAATACTTTTATTTATTACTTGGGGGCTTTTTTTATTCGAAAGGAATTTTTTTTAAATACTATTATTCATTTATTGTTAGAATTATTTTCGGCAATGTCGGGTTTTTTTTTTTTTTTTTTTTTTTTTTTTTACAAATGCATTTTGAATGTTTAATTATTTTTAAAATTATTTTTCTCCCTATGAAACAAGTTTGTGATCATATAAAAGTATTAATGTTCGCCGATTTTTCCCTTTGTAGACTATATATTCTAATATTACATGTGATGGAAATTCTATCAGAAAGTGTAGTTTATTTCTTCATCATTCTTTAAAATTAGCTTACAATATTTTAAAGCAAATTATATATTTTTTAATGTAATTTATTTTATTTATGACGCTGTCTTTATTAATTTTTTCTGATGAAGTAATGGATTAAGTCTTAAAATATTTGATAATTCAGTATAGTTATTTTGATCATGAATAATAGTTTTTTTGACTTTCTACTATGTTTAAAATTCTAAGTGAATAATTAAAGTAAAATTATTCATAATTTTGCTGGTTTGAAAGAAGGATGCGTATTAAATTTACGAGTATTTTTTTATATGTTTTTATTTTTTTTTAAAGCTATGATATTCAAAGCTATCTGAATTAGATTTTAATGTCATCTACACTTAAAATATTTAGTCATTTAGATATATTATGATTATGTTGTATGTTTTTGGAGTAATAGTATTTTTTATTTTTATTTTGTCCATGACCGTTTTAATTTAGTTTTTAATTATTATTATTTAAAATTTTTGATAAAAATATTTTGTTAAATTAATATGATTAATTGATAACTTTTGCTTACCAGAAGTGAGGTCTGCATTTGTTATTTGATAAATTTGAAAAGTACATAATTTAAAAAGTGAAGCTCTTTCTTATAGTTATTTTCAAATGTTGTTAATATAATAAGGTATCAACATTTCTCAATATACATATATTGTATTATATTATATGATTGCAAATACTGGTGCTGGAATATGAAGTACCCACCATTCTACGAGAGGATTAAATTTTAATCAACATTTTTTTTCTCAATATTGTTGTTTAATCTGATTTCTGTTTGTGAATATTTGCATTCTACATCATGTAATAGAAGTTATTTGTTTAATTTTTTTTAATTTTTCACTGCAATAATTCATTAGTTTTGTAAGAAACATTATGCATGTAATAATTTTTATGTTTGTTTAGGTTTTAACATCAATGGTTAGTTGCCTTAATATTTAAAAGGCAACAGTCCTTGATTTATTCAATTTTATTGTGATACTTGAACTGGAAGGCTTTTATAATACACAATTAATAAAACCTGTTGCCATGGGAAGAAAGAAGATACAGATATCTAGAATTACTGATGAAAGAAATAGACAGGTATTTTTTTAAATTTTTTTTCACTTTAACAAGCACATTTATATTCTTAATTTCTTTTTCTTTTTAAACTTATAAAATAAAAAATAATTTTAGGTAATCAAAATTACTGCTGCTGTATATAAATGAAAAACATTTTTCAAATATCAATTTAATTTTTATATAATCTAAAAGTGAGTGCATATTTTAAAAACTAATTTTCATAATTCTTTTGAAATTTTTTCTGTCTAAAATTAGGATTTTAAAGCAAACTTTAATTTAATCAATTTTAGTCATGAATTTTAAAATTAAATTAGTAAAAAAATGGACCTTGCTTTACAATCTGATATTTTTTTTATTTAAATAACATAATTTTTAATAATATTTAAACATGTTTATTCGCTCTTAATAACACGTTTCATTCAAAAAAGTTTGTCCGTTTATTACAACAAAAATAGAAACATTCCCCCTTTTTTATATCGCATTTATCCTTTTAGCAATGTATTTTTCTATTAATTTGTGTACATTCAAAATGTACATTAAATTGAACAACCTTATGCCATTGAGCTTGCAATTTTATGTTAACTTTACTTTGCAAGTTTAGCATTTACGTACTTGATTAAGAATACTAGGGTGACTTTAATATTAACTCATACCATAGTGTCATTTTACTTTTCTTTTCTCATAAATAATGATAAAATATCCAGTATTATTAATTTTATATAATTGAACATTTATTACATGATTATATTTTCTCTTTTCAGGTTACATTTACAAAAAGGAAATTTGGACTGATGAAAAAGGCATATGAACTTAGTGTCTTGTGTGACTGTGAAATAGCACTTATCATATTTAATAGCACAAATAAATTATTTCAGTATGCAAGTACTGATATGGACAAAGTACTTTTGAAGTATACAGAATATAATGAACCTCATGAAAGTAGAACTAACTGTGACATAGTTGAGGTAAGTGTTGCACTATTTTGAAAGTTGGCATACATTTTCATAACTTATAAATTACCAGAATATTCAGTGTCAGTCCTGATCTTTTTAAAAAGAATTATGCATTCAGTGATTTTTAGTAAAAAGGTTATAACAGGCTTAAAATAATGCTTTTTATACTTGCCCTACATTTAATTTTTTATTATTTATTCTACTTTCTGTTGATAATAATTTTCTTTTTATTAAATATAATAAAAATGTCTAGGATGTAAGGTTTTCAAACTATAATAATTAATGTACTTGTATGCACCACAAATATGTAGGTATTTCCTACATCAAATTAGTGTAGAAAAATATAATCAGGAGAAAAAAAAATTTCTGTATAATAATCAGAAATACTTGATGGTGATGTTTTAGTAAATTATATAATCAAATACATTTCCCTTATCTCCCCCTTGCATTCTATTCCTTTATTCCCATACTTCAATAATAATAAAGTAAAGTAATCTACATATCTCATAGTTTTATAGCAATGTTGAGTACATAAGTGTACATTTACAAACAAAAATTGTTGATCTAAAGCTTTATTTTTCTTATATCACAAGTGTACAAGTTACTTATTTATTTATTACAATTTTCTATAATTAATTTGTTATCTAACTGAAAATATATCATTAGCATAGTTGAAAATTAAATATAATTTCTATGTCATTGTTACAATAATAATGTAATTTCTTTATTTTTATTATATATTCAGTTTGTTTAGCTTTGAAAAGCCATTGTGGTTTGTCATGATCTCAAACTTTTCCCATTAACTATTACATGAAATTGCAGAAAAACTAAATTGTAATCATAATCTCTCTTACTCAAAGTTTACCTTATAGTCCTGAATATTGATAGGAGGCTTCAATCTTTTCAGTTTCTTAGCAAAATTTATTGAAAAAAGTACAAGAATTTAACCCTAAAAGTTATTTCAATTATGAAAACCTATAAGCTAACAAAATTTGCCAATTCATAGTAATTATGTCATTTTTTTTTTAAAAAGATTGCTGAGTAACTGATTAATAAAGCAATAAACTTTCTTTTTGTATCAGTACTTGTACCTATTTTGAGAAATTTTGCTGTGTACAGTGAAATAAATATAGTTAGTTTCAATAATTATAATAAATTGAAAATATTTTAATTATTTAAGCTTTATTTTATTTGTTATGTTTAAGTTTAAAAAGAAGGTGGCTGTATTTTGTTTTTTGCTTTCAAAAGTTATATATATAATAAATTTTGATAACAACTTGAATTTTTATTACTTTCTGCTAATGTACTCTTGTGATATTTCTTTAATAATATGCCAGAGGTAGCACATAAAAAAAGTATAAAAATAATAACCTTATAAAAAATAGACTTTAAAGTGAGAAACAAAATTGTAGAAGTTAGTTCCATTACTGAATCCACATCTTCTCTATTCTATTTTATTATTATTATTTAAATTGGACAGATTATATATAATTTATAATGACATTACATGTTTGCATTCATGCAAATTATTATTTTTATAATACTGATAGAATTAAATTACTTGTTATTTTTCTTTATGTAGAATGTGTAAAGATTTCTTTAAATGAAATTTTTAAGGTTTTTAATGAATAATTCTGTGCATTTTATTTATTCTTGTATAAATGAGTAGTTTTGAAAGAAATGATTTTGGCATAGGTTCTATCAATGCAAGGTTGTATTCCTCTTGTAACCTCTTTCATTAAAAAATAGAAGCTTTTGTCTAATAAAAACATTATATTTCAAATTATGTGTTTATATATTTATAATTCATTACTAAAGAAAAAAAGAAATATATATGTAATGAGTTAAAGGAAGATTATAATTAGTTGAATGTCCCTAATGCTACGTAAAAAAGTTCAAAATGAATTATATATCGATTTATAAATTAACACTAATTATATATCATTTTATAAAGATACATTGACTGTAACATAACTATTTGTGGTGTATTTTTATAGTTTCGGGCAAAAATAATGCCTAACAAATTAAATTATGATTATCTTTTAGTTTTAAATAAAAGGTTAAAATACTATGATAATTTTTTTTCTTGGAATTAATTTGTTAAGTGTATTAAGAATCAAAAGAGGGGGGGTATTTTTTTTATCTTGAAATGAAAAAAAAAAGATTATTTTTTGTTAAATTAAATTAATGCTTGTGGCATTAAACAATTATAGTTAAAATATATATATTAGATTCTTTGTGAATATGTATGTTGGTAAACTGTCGTATTGGTATGTCTAAATTCCGATGGATACATTCAAATACTTTTCGAAATAGGCTAAGCATAAATATTATGTATTCTCAAATATATATATATTTTTAATACTTAATAATAATGTTATTATTTTTTTAAATATTTTTTTTGCTGTGATTAAAAGCTTGTCTAGATTGTTTTACTTGCATTTCAATACAATGAACTTTCATCTAATTGATGAGTTCCCTAATGAATTTTTTACGATACATATTTTGAGTAAGATCATATTGTTTTATTGTATTATTTTTTATTTATTATAATTATATGATGCTTCATTTAAGTACTCCATTATATGATATTAGTATATTTATAACTTAGGTTTTCTGAGAAGGCTTTTTACATGGCTTCTTTCTATTTATATATGTCTGTTGTCAAAACTTTTTTTTCTTTTAAATAATAAAATGTTTATTATATTTTTAGGTTTTAAATAAAAAAGAGAGCAAAGGCTCTTCTAATAGCTGTGATAGCCCTGAACCAGATATGGAACAGTATTCCATTTCTAGTAGATCTGATCCTAAATTTCAAAAAATCAATGAAGAATTTGAAATGATGATGCAAAGAAACACTCAAGTTAATGGAAACTCTAGGGTATGTAAATATTAAAATTTTTATACAGCAGTAAATATGTACAATTATTAAAGAGATGAATATGTTTCTAAGTTTAATATCTCATTATAAGCATTATTAAGGGAATTTATTATTTCCTTGTAATTAATGTATTAAATTTATTCAATCTAATGATCATACAAATGAAAATAGCAATTGAAGTAAGAATTATAAATTTATCTTCCTTTATGAGGTTAAAAAATTATATTCAAGATTTCAACAAATTCCTATATTTCAGGTCTCTCTGAATCTGAAAAGTGCATTTTTTGGAATCATTATTTCTGTCTGTGAATACAATAATTCAAAAATATATTCAAGTGGAACAGTGAAATGTGATATATTGTCTTGATTCCATATTAGTCTCCCCCTCAAAATTTAGGAAGAAATAAGATGAAGAGAAGTTCATTTAAACAAATGTAGTGCAGTTATGTACATTTCATAAAGATCAGTTATTAGAGAGGATTTTGTTTCTGTTCTGATTAATGCAAATTATATTTCAGATTAAATGAAGCGAAACTGTATTATTTTATTCCACCAACAATCAACTCACGTTGTTCACTTAAAAAAGACATACTTATGCAAACAATGATAATAATATTAAGATATAGCTGTTACTCATATGTATGTGAACATGTTCTGTTAAAAATTATGTTCTGAATGGGAGAGCTATATTTATTCTCATAAATGTAGTTATGTATTAAATATAAGACTTAATCTGTCTAGAAGGAATTTACTGATTTTTAAACTAATATGTGTGAAAGTAATAACTCAAAAACACAATGATTTAGAGTTAAAATTTCGTATGAAATCTGTGTTAACTCAAATCCAGTGAAGGAAGGTGTCCAAACCATATTATAATATTATGCCTATTGTATGCTTCATTATATTAAGAAGCATAAAATGTAGCTTACTGAACTGACTGGTTAAGGTTCTGATAGTCATATATATATATATATATATATATATATATATATATATATTCAGTCGTACATCATATTCACTTTACATTTCATGCCCAAATCAAGGAGCTAAATTTACTCATTTATTTGAAAAAAAAATTCTTTAAACATGCAAAAACTAAAATAAAATGTGCACAAAAAAAATATTATGCATGAAATATTTTTCTTTCTTTTTAGTTATTACTGGAGAGAACCCATTATAAAATTTGTAAGAAGTAACTGCTTCAGACCAGAGATAGAGAAAAATTTTTAGACTGGCCTATACAATTTTTAAAACTTGATCTCAAAAGTGTTATTAAATATTTTTAATATGAATATCAAAAATTAACTAACTGAATTTTTAACTTATTTTGTCTTAAATAAGCATTTCTAATATTCATAAAATTTCAATATTATTTTTTAATTTTCATTGATATCAAGAAAGAACCTCTTAAATTAATCCTATCTTGCAGGTAGGCCATAGTTTGGCATCACTGTTTAAAACCAATATCTACTTCAAAAAATTAATGGCAAATAATAATAGTTATTATTTTGCCTATAATTTTATATTTTTGCTCCATTGTCATCTTTCTTTTCTAATCATTTGGTGCAAATCCTAGTCAAAGTGATTGTTTTCAAACCTGTAATCTGAAGAGGTAAATTATATTGTAAATTTCTTGCTGAGAGGAAATTTATAAACTATTTTTAAAAATAATATTTCTAAATCTGACAAACTTGCACCTGTAAAACTAAGACTCTTCAGCTTCACTGAATGAAGTTGAATAAACCTTTAATATCTCCATTTCATAATTTAAGCTCATAATTCATGTTTTTCAGCAGTAATTAATGTTTACAAAATTTTTAATCTTATTTGCAATTCGGTTCCAATAAATATGGAAATAAAATACGGGGAAAGATAATCAACACATGAAATGTTCATCAAGGAATAATATTTATGTGGATCATAAGATAAATTAAATGCATGGATTTATTTCCATAGCATTCTTTGAATTGTAGCAATTATTAAGTGCTCTTGGTCTTTTCTTCCTCCTCTCCTTTTTTCATATATTGAATTAAGTTAGAGATGTCACGGTAATAATTTGCAAATTGAAATTATGCATTCATAATTTAACTTGTGTGGTGTAAATGAGATCATTAAGATTTGTGCAGTGGAAGCAAGAGAACCTGTGTTTTCAGGAACATCTCCTTAACGATTACATTTCACACAAAACACAATGAAAAGCAAGACATTCATGCATGTACATCTTAACAGAAGAGCATCTCATCTTCCTATTTACAATTAGCCACCTTTGGCGACTAGCCGGTTCACCAGTATTAATGCCGACTAAAATGTTCAATTATTTTTGTTAAATATAACTTGTCTCATAATAGGTGTTTTAGAAAATATTCGTAAGCTTCAAATTTTGAAATCATATAATTAACTTAAGCAGTCCTGCTTTTTGAACTTTGAAACTCTCTCTGATTTTCTATCAGTGCCCGAAAAATTCAGTTTTAAATTAAAGTGGAAATGATGAAATTGATAACTGAAAGCAGTGTAGTTTGACAATAAAGTTTTATGTTCAATTGAATTATTATAAATTTTCATTATTTATAATATCTCAAAGAGTAATTCAGCAAGCATTTCATGGATTCAGTGAAAAATTCGGTTTTTTACTGTGTGTTTAAAAGTATATAAGTACTCTCAACAATAATTTTTTTTATGAGGATACTTTAAAAAATTATGAAATTCAAGTTTTAGACAGTCTTTTAGTCTTATAGATTCATATTCTGTAAAATATTCTTTATATTTCAATTTTTAAATAATTAAACGTTTCTATCTTCTTTCGATCAAATCTGGCCGATTTACTCAGTTCTAAATATTGCAAGAATAGAACAGTCAACATTTTCATAATCTAGGCCAATTACTCTTGAGAAACCCTTATTGGCTACCTTGATATGGCTGATAAAGTGATCTAAAATTGAGTGTTTTTATAAAATAGTGATATTGAAATTTCATAAACCTGCCAACTTTAATTATTGATTTTAATGATGGGAGTGCCACTTTTTTTTTTATTTAAGGTCTTAGTGTCTCTAGAATAATTTGCTAAATATGATTCACATGGCAAATGATATATGTAACAATTTAAAAGTCATTATTCATCAGCATTTTTTACCTCAATTTACTAAGAATATAATTATATATTTCACTTGGATCACAAAATGTTTCCAAATTAGCTGTTGGGCTCCAATTATAAAAGAAGTCTTGCATGTATTAAGCAATATTTGTTTTAAATAAAACTGTTTGATTGAATTAGTAATATTTGTATTGTAAAATATCATTAAAAAACATTTCCTTGCATTTACATTCCAAAAATATCATGTTTCATATTTATTTCAATGCATGCAGACAATCCTAAAAATTACATTTTATATATTTAATTTGTAATGATGGATTATTTATTTTTTGTCATGTGAGAACATGATATTAATTAGATTTGGAGGTTTTGATGTCCCCGAAATATACTAGCAAAAAATATTTTTGCCATCTTTTGTCAGTATTGCATTATTAATTATTGCATATCATTCTTTGAAAGCTGATACTTTTTATTTCGGCATGATTCATTAAAGTGCAGAGATTTGTTACATTCATTCACAAAAGTGAATTTTTTAATTTGCATAATGTATCCTCATTTAATTAAAAGTAATAATTAAAAAGCATGTCTTATTGTTTTAAAACTTATGAAAAACACAAAGGTTAAAATGTTTTACTTCATCAGAAATAATTATGAGTTTATAATATTTTCTTATATAATATTTCCTGTTCAACATAAAAACAAATATATATATATATATATATATATATATATATATATATATATATATAATATTGTAAAACTTTTGATTCTAATGAAGATTATTTTAAATCCTAGCCATATCAATGTCAAATAGAAGTAAAAAAGTTGCAACTAAAACTACCAAAACCTATGTCAATCAATCAAAATATGTCATAATTGATCATAAACTATTTTATTGCAGAAATGGGAATCCTTCTTTAATGATACAAATTTTAATTACTTATAGCTATATGTTATTTATTTATTTATGTGAAAAACTTAAATTTTTAATAGAATTTTTGTTTTTTAATTAAAAAAGCATATATTTGTTTGCACTTTTGTGTCTAATATTTAGACAAAGAATTAAATACAAAATGTAAATTATCTAGATTATAAATTTCAAATCTGTAGAATTGTTGGGTTATAATCACAGTTTAAATATGTCTATGTTTTGTTGTTTAAATTATATAGTTTCTCCCAGTTTTTATTAAACAAGCCTATTTATAACCTTTTCTTATTTATGTGCTGGCCGAATTTCAGTTTTAACATTTTTCTTTTGAATATATAAATCTATATCAAAATAATATATAACATAAATTTGAATACATAAAATATCAAAATTCTTACTAGTATATATATTGGGGGAGCAACTTTTGATATTCATTTGCTATATTAATTGGACTTGCAAACTGTGAAAAGTATTTTTGTAACTGGCAACCTTAACTTGATTCTTTTTAGCATTATGTGTAAGTCATTTGAAAAATGCAATAATGATAAATTTACTATTGTAATTTTTAAAAAGGAAGTAAGGAAGTTTCATTTTCGCAAGAGTAACAAATAATTTTTTAGTCCTGAAGCTTTGTTTATTTTATTTCTTATTCCTTTTTGTTTTGTTCGGTAAATCATGTAAGAATTTATAATTTCTTTAGTGTCCACAAGGATCATCCATTGCTTCGGAGCTGCCACCTTCACCTTTGCCAGTAACTGTGAGCTATACACCTGAACCAAATGTTCTTGACCATGGTCCTTCATCTGTGAGCCCACAACCCACCTCTTGTGGTAAGAAGAATATATATGTATACTACAACAATAAAAAAAAATGTTTTAAGTATAGAAGTTGTGTAATGAAAATTATTACTGTAACTTAATTAACCGCTTATAGTTCACTAATTTCCATTGCTTGTAGAACTTCGTGTTGAAATAATTTATGTTTGACATTAAGTGTGCAAAATTATTTCAGTTTTCAAAATACTAAAAATTCTGTATTTTACTTGTAATATAATAGTTATATATTCAAGTACCAAATCAAAATTATTAACTTCATATTGTATGTTAACTGGTTTTAGATTATTTGAACTTTGTAGGAATAAATCTAATTTTTATCTTCTTCATTATGTTTTTTTAAAAAGCAATTTTTTCTTTAAATTTTTTTAAAAGCAAATTAAATTTTAATTTAATATTTATTTATTTATTCATATTTAATGTTTACTTATAACTTAAACTGAAGAATTGTAAATAGTCAACAAATTATTGAAAATGTTACTCATAAAATAATGAATAAAAGTAGGCTTTTTAAAAAGATACGTAAATATTCCATAGAAATGTTTGTAAAGATTCAAACTAAAGAAAAAATAAAAAAAAAGTTTAATTTAAATTATTTCCTTCCCATTAAGCTTTATTTCATTGCTTACTATATTTCTAATATTTTTTCATTAATTGAATGTTTCAATTAATGATAAATGGATTGCAATTATGTTCATCCCATATCTCCATGGAATAATATTAATGTAATTTTTTGTCATGTATTGACAAAATTACTTTAAAAACATTTCCAATTTAGAGAAAAATATTAATCAATGATTGAAAAACTTCATTGATTTTTTTTATTTGATAGCTTTTTTTTTTTACTTCATATATTGTCATTTCTGAATGGAGATATTTATGTTTGAACTTATATGCAAACAAAAATGAGTATTAAATATTTTTTTTTTTTTAACAGGCAATTTATTGGATGTTAGCCGAGGAAGCAATGGATACCAAAGAGGTAGTTCGCCATGTTCTCTTCCTGGCAGTGTTTCACCAGATGGAAGTATTGATGGTAGACATAGTAGACATCCTTCACCATCACGGTCAAATTTCCATGTCATCATACCAAATGCTCCTCACTCCCCACCACCTATGGTGAGTAATATTCTCCATTTAATGCTTCACAAAATTAAGCATACCTGGTGTTTCAATTGTTTGAGCAAATATTAAAAGAAATACATTTTTTGTTTATCTTTTGAAATATTGAATTACTTAACTATTTTTATAAAATGATATAGTAACTTTTCAGTGTTATTATAATCTGTTTTAGTTTAGTGATAATCAATGAAAGCAGCAATGAATAAATTTAGTTATCCATATTTAAATTACGAATGGAAAACACAAGTAATTCTTGCCCTTATTTGTGATTTTAAAATTTTTCTTTTAAATCTTGGTATATATTTTTAGAATTGTCGGACTTCTCTTGGGCCTGCACCTATGGTTTCTGTTTCTACACCTAATAATGTGTCCAGTTATCCGTCCAATTTGTCTTCTTTTAATTCAAGTAAGATATTTATTCTTAATTGCCTTTTGTCTTTTCCTGTATTAATTAATCATAGTTCATATATATGAAAATTAATCATAGTTCATATATATGAAAAGTGATTTAAAAAATAATTTTTTAATCATCATCATTGCATTTAAATTTCCCCGGTTATCACTATGTTTTCAATTTTTTCATCTTTTTATAAAGTAATGAGGTAGCAAAAAATCTGGGAAATAAATAATTTTAAATTCCATTTTGAATTTCTTTATTCTAGATTTTGTTATTGAGCTTCAATGAATATTTTTTTCATACATATCATTTTTTAAAAAAATTTTGAATATATTTTTAGGTGACTTCCATTTAAGTCCTGAATTAGGTCTTAATAGCAGCTTCACTTCATCGGGTTTTACTCACAACTGGTCTGGTTCTACACATATGAACAGGTATATAGTCTTTCTCTGTGTGTATGCATATATTTATATGTATGTGAATGGTGTGAACCTTGTAGAATTTCACATCCCTTGATGGATTGTAATGAATTCACATCTAAAAGAATTGAAATGTCAACTGTATTATAATATTACTAAAACTCAGCCACAAAAAAAAAAAAAAAAAAAGACAAAATAGAATTGATTGATCTTTAGTATTTTCTACCACATCTTCCTAAAATATCTCACAAAAATTTACCTTACTTTTATACCTTTTTAAAAATTTGAGAAATAACTTTTTTGTTTTACTCAATTCTTTTAATTTTGTTAATTTTATTAATTAATTCAATTTATTTTTAAAAATTACATAAACTTAATTTATGATTATACTTTTATAACTAGAATCGGTGCATTTTTCGCTTATCCGTAACCTCAGTTAGTGCTTTTTTCACCATTTGTCCTACCCCAGAACAAGTTTTACTAACAATATGTAAAAAATGTATAATTTGATTATTAATTAAAAAACATGTTAAACAAGTGATGATTAAATGTATAAATGAGCTAAAATAATTAATTTTTTTTCTTTTAGCTAAATTGTTTAGTAATTATTCTAGTTGTTCTTAAACCAGTCAACATTTTATAAATTGTCTTGCAGTAGTTTTCATTTTGAAATATGTTTTTTAGAACCTATATAAATGTCTCGTCTAGATGAATTGGTCTCGTAATGTATGCAGAATACTGATTTCTTAATTTCAGATACTCTGATTCCACAAATATTTTTTACAATTCCACAAATATTTTTCACAAAAACTTAGGTATATGAAATTTGATTAATAATCTTACTTATAAAATTATAGCTCTCTGTATAATTTTGATTTAGTTGACTCACCATAAATTTTTGAGCATACTTACAGATTTTTACTGCACTTGTCCTCTGAAAATAAAAATCTTGCATATATTTGTTTGATATATCCTATCCAAGTGTGATTGTCAATACTTTTTAAAAAGCAACAACATTGGAATACATAATGAATAAATCTCCAATAAATTTGAATAGGTAAGTAATTGCTTTGGTAGAGAACAAATAAATGTTAAAAAACATTTATGCATAGTTACTTTCATCAGAAAAGATAAAAACATGCTATTCTTTTGGAGTTTATAGATTTCTTGGTCAAATCAACTTTACTCGATTATAATAATTTCAGTATTAGGAAAATGAGAGTGTAGTTATTTTTATTATTAATTTATTTGAGGACATAAATTTAAGAACTGTTGTGAGTTTTTTTATTAAGGTTTTTTTTCCATTTTTTATTATGGTCAAGCATTTTAAAAAAAGGGATCCAGCATTAATACAATTAAAAGGAGAAATTTGAATGAAAAATATCATGTTTCATTATATGTAGTGTATGACTACATAGAGCAGTCTGGCAGAATCTGTCAGTTAATGCAACAACTTAGGTTAAAGAAATTTGGTTAGTAATCTTGTTTCTTAAATTGTAGCCCTGTTACAATTTTGCAATTCAATTGGCAAACCAAAAATTTCCATTATACAAATTAAGAATTTTTGAAATGTCATTTCATTTAAATATCACCTATTTTTGTGGAAGCAGATAAAAAAATTATCAATGCAATAAAAAGGAAAAAGTTATTTGCTGGAAAATTGAAAGAGTAAAAAAAAAAAAAAAATCTAAAAAGGAACAACCATTTGTTTACATATTTAATTGTAAAATTTCATAACTTCAATCTCCTTCCCATTAAATCTGAACTGTTAATATGCAAGCCAATAGTACTTTATTGTTGGTTCTTATTTATTCCTTAAAAGTACTTATAAATTGCTTTTTTTAAAATAAAATTAATCTACACATCCTTAAATAGTTCCATAAATGTTCTCAAAAACATTTTACTATAGGTTACTTGTGAAAATCCAAGTATAACACTCAGAAAGTAATTCAGAAATGGATATTACAGTGAAAGTCTGAATGGTGGTGTGGATTCAAATTTTTTAGTTCTTGTTTTATTTAGCTACAATGGAATAAAATTGCTTATTAGTAGTCTATTTTTTTCCCAGTTCAAATTCACTTCACATGGGTGGAAGTCCTATGCCTCATCTTACTCTCAGCTCCAACAACTCCCAGCTGTCTCCTCTCTCGATGCGAATCAAAAGTGAACCTTGCCCATCTCCAGGACGCAGAACACCTTCTATTCATGGAAATATTTCCCCTTGCAATGTTCTCACTCAATCTGCATCCCCTTCCCCAGACCCACCTACTCTGGACTATGAGGGAAGCATCTCCAAGAGACAGAAACTCAGCTCCGATAGTTGGGGAACATAGCATTCAGAAACTTTGTTGAATTTGTGCTGGCTGTCTTTGTCTAGCTATATGAGTGTACATAAAATGGGCGAGTAAAATTGTTTGACCAAAAACTGTGGCAAATATTGGTTCTTTTTCTGTTTTCTTGAAGTACTGTATCTTCTAAAGTTAATTGTAATTATTATTTAATGAAGGGTTTTTAAGAAAGATATTTAGACAATCATGCTGCTAAACTTTAATTATTTTCAAGTTTGAGCTTCCAAAGGATGAATGATTAGTTTGATCTAGTAATCAGATATATTTTTAAAAGTTGCATGTACCATCTTTTTCTTGTGGATATAGCTATAAATATCTTGCTTCCTGAAATAACAAGTCTTCTTCATCTAGGAGTACTTTCAATTTTATTTTTCATTATTTGTAGATTTAGTTTTTGTAATCTAGTTTTATTTCATAACTATATGGAATTAGTTCAGTTTTCTATTTAAAGATTTTATAT